>PVJC01002152.1:0-82581 GCA_004026665.1 Murina feae | reverse complement strand
GGGGAGAGGAGGTGGGCTTTAGGTTTGGGGACGGGGGTATGGAGGGAGAAGGCCGGTTTAGGGGTGCCGGGAGTAGTTAGGCAGGCTTGGCGGTCCAAGGGCAGGGGAAGGGGTTGAGGGGGGGCCCTCTCCTCCGCCCAGGTCCGGGGTTCCTTGCTCCCGAGGACCCGACGCGATGCCCCTTGCTCTCCTGCAGTACAACCAACCCTTCGAGGATGCCCCGGTGGTTCAGATGTCCACGCTGACCTACGAGACGCCCCAGGGTACGGAATCCCCGCCTCCCACTTCTCAATATTTACGGTTAACTGTTTAATAGTTGGCGTTGCAAACTTACTTTTCATGGGTTCTCTTTGGTAAATAGCTGAGAATATCTGCCCTGGGTGATGTCAGTTCCTCCCATTTTAGCCTTACCAACTCGTTCTTCCTAATGAAAGCCAGCCTCAGGTCTAGTTGTGCCATGTGTTGGATAAGACAGGCACAGAAAGGTTTACAAGACTTGCTCTTAAAGGAAGTCCTGTCTCTTTACCGTCCCGGCCACACCTTGGGTGAAAGTTGGCACAAGCAGAGGTAAGGTATTCCGGCTCAGGTTTCCATTACTCTCTGATCAGCAGGGAGTGACAACTCCGATCTAGGGCAGGACACTGGGCTCTGTAGGAATCATTCCTACAGACTTCAATAAGAATGGGCCATGCCTGGAATATTTTGCCCATTCAATGTATCTTCAATACACTAATTTCACCAGCGAAAACTCATTTCTGATTCCCATTTTGATGAGAACAGCAGTTGAAGCGCTTAAGCACCTCGATAGCAGTCATACATTAGCATGCAGAAGACCATCTGGAGAGCTGGTTAAAACGCAGATTCCTGGGGTTCCTGACACTAGGTAGAGATTTTCGTTAACAACAAATATTTGTCTCATCTTGGTTTTAAAAGCAAAGAAAGCTTTCAACTTCACAAGGATGAAGAGCAACAGGTGATCAGATATATGGCTTAGTTTTACTGTTATGCTTTTCTTTAGCCTGTCATTTGGTTTTCTTTGAGTGCAGATTAAACAGAAACTCTGTGATCAGAATGACTTAAGTGGTAATTTTATTTCATTTCTTTTCTCAAGGACTGAGAATTTGGGGTGGAAGACTAGAAAAGGAGAAAAGCAAAGGACAAATCCAGGTATTTAATCTCACATGTTATTGCCACCACCCCTGCCGTGGAGGAGTATTGATGTGAATAAAGGGTACCAGCAGCCACCGCAGGACCCTTCCATGGAAAATAGAAACCCTCTTTTCCTGTTTTTAAGGACTTGCTGAGAAGCATTGCTTCTGTTGCTTGTCAAGTTCAAGGAGGAGCTGTGTGGTACTTAAGCCCTTCTGTCCCCTGGTGTCTCCTCTACCACAGGCTGAGGGATTCTGACAACGGGACCCCCACATGCCCAGCTGGGCCAGACAGACAGACCTCTCCCAGCCCCACATGTCAGCCACAGTTGTGAGCTTGCTAGTTGGGTTCTTATAGAAAAGACCAAGTCCAGGTCCTTCTAGGAAAGAAAAATGCCTCCTTGCCTCTTCTGAAAGGGGCGGAGAGACTAGGGAGAGGATGCCGTGGGCCGTGTCACGATTCTTTCCTTCCATGTTGGGCTCCCTTTCAAGTCCAGCTGTGGCTGGTTTGTTTTCCCCCGAGTTCATCCGTGGACACTGCGGCTCTGCCCACGTTATGTCCACGGAAGGCGCCGATACAGCTGCCTTCCTGCTACTCAGTCTTCCACAATAGTAACATGCAAGGATGTCTGATGTTTCTTAATCACCATTCCTAGGCTGAGGACTCTGTGCTCAGAATGAAAACCTCAGTGTTAGGTTTCCAAAGCCATTAACAGTAATTCAGAAGTCAGATTTCTTCCTGATTAATTACTTCAATAACACTCATAATACATTTAATCATAGAACTGTTAGAAATACCTATAACTGTGTACTTGAAATTGACCTGATTTCTCTAGATAATACTTTCGTATGACATGATTCCTCTTTATAATACACATTTTTAAATATACATATTTCTACTTTTCCCCCTACTTAATATATATTGTGAACACTTCCATTAAAACTGCTCTCTTGTCGATAGGTATTTAGCTGTTCACACCTTCCTTTCTTGCAAATCAGGATCAGCACACTTTTGCTGTAAAGACCCAGATGATAAATATTTTGGGCTTTGCTAGCCACGTGGTCTGTGTCACAGCTTCTCTGTTCTGTGTTGTAAGGGGCAAGCCACCATGGAGGTCAACAGATGTGTGCTTTTTAAATTATACATAATTATGACGCCTATCAATCAGACCAGTGCTTGGTGGTCCTGGTGGGAAAATGTTCTCATCTGGATATTTAAGGGTTTTGCTTAAAATGTAGGCACCCCTCCCCCTACCTGGGTATACAGAATTTTAAACCCCTTTCCTGGAATTAGACAGCTGGGCGTAGTCGGTGATGACAATTCAGATGTCTACAGCCTAGAATTGCCGTGGGCGATTTGCCATGGATTGTGCCCAAATGTACCTTCTCCTCTCGAAGACACCCAAATATTCAATCCATGCCCCACCCTCTCCCTGAGATTGCTGCTTGGGGGCTGTGGGCTTGTTTACTTAGGCCAGTTGGGTCCTACCGCAAGGCTTGGGTTCTCTTTGGGTTCCCCAGAGCTGCCAGTAGATAGGATTTGGTGAGAATTGGCTACTTCCCCATAATTCTCAAACCAAGTTCTGCCACACCTCCAGACACAGCAGCCACAAATAACTCTGTCAAGTGCACCAGGCAGAATTCTGTTACCCTGGTCCTTAGCAATGATGCCTCGGGGCTGTCCCTACAGGTCTGGGCCTCCCCACATCCTCACTCCTGATCTCGTAAAGGAGTTGTAGACCTCACAGCATCGAGGTCACACAAAGTCCCCCAGGGGCCTCTTGAACTTCCGGGTTCTACCTGACGACCTAGTGACAGTGTTGTCCTGTTTCATGTTGGTTTTTCATTTGCTGCCATACAGGGCCAGGTCAGGCCCTTCTCTCGGGCCTAGGCTTCTCGCTTTGCCTCCTCCATCCCTCACCATCCAAGTGGCTTTTGAAGTAGCTGCCAGGGGCACAGCTAGAGAAAGAATGCTTGTCTCCTCTCCAAGGGGAACCTTGACCATCTGCTAGAAGTGTTGAGGCCTTTGGTCCCAGAATGTGCTGGAAGAGAAACTGTGAAACCCCCTGTTCTCCCATATGTAAATGGAAGGGCTGGCGGCTTGTTACTTTACAGTGGCTTTGAAATGTCTTATGACTGAAACGAATGTGTCTTTCTCACTTTCCGAACTTTGAGGGCTCCTCGGTGCAGACAGTCGGCAGGAAAGATGGCGCCGTGCAAGCCGCAGCGGGAAGTGACGAGCTGCCCTTGCCCTGCGCACAGGACCTGGGAGAGGGTGAGTGTGCCCGGGGCTAGAACCCGAGTTCTTGAGGGGCTGGGCCTGTCATGTCCCTGTTACAGCATTTAAAGTCTAGATTCCTCACTGGCTTTTTCTAAGGTCTATTTTAAACGGTAGAACATCTTTAAGTGTCCTGTTATTTCCTCCCTAGCTCCCCATAGGAGTTGCTTTGCACTGTGCTGCTTGACACATAAATAGTACTCAAATATTCCAAAATAATGAACACATGCCCCTCATCCCCACCCCGTTTTTTTAACTTTTTGCAAAAAAAATTAATGTCAAGAATTTAATAAGACCTAAGGTCTGCCCATAGTGGTATGAACTGCTAACTTCCACAAACTTTCCACTGGGCTAGAGGGACTCAGCTTCTAGGATCAGCAGTCATTGAGAGAGCTAGAAATGCTATAAAAGCTGCTTTTCCCTGTCTTCGCCGCTCCCGGCATTGGTGGGGTCTCTGCATTACTGATTTTCAGGAGCCATGGCAGATGGCTGCATCCCAAATAGAGGGAGCACGCTCGAAGCTATTGGAATTTTTACCGTAGAACACGCTCAAGTGATTCAAAAACCATCCTTGAAAGAAAAATGCAAGCTTTCTTAAAAATTCTGATTGAAATTTCCTTTTTTTGTTTTAGATTCAAAAAGCAGTGATGTTGATGCAACTTTATACCAGGAAGATCTGGCTGCTGGGACCTTAATGGTAAGATTCATCTTTTGTAATGAAGAGGCAGAGTCAGGGTTTGGAGTGCAGGTGCAACACCCTCTTATCTGTACTTTCCTCTTCTGAGGCTTGCTCTTTGCTCATCTCACCCTTTCTGTATTTCATCTCCCTTTCAGTTCCTCTTGGCAGCGAATCTATCACTTGATAGCCATCACTAACCAAGTTCAAGTTCAAGTCTGATTTACTGATTGTACATAGATGTTGGGTGCTGTTCCCTCTGCACACAACAAAAATCATAGCTGTGGTTCACACTATGTCATTTGCCTTGATTGACCATTTAACACTGAAAGTTGGGCCCTAAGTAGGTCTTCCTCTGTAGAGGCAATGTCATAGGATGGTGTTCTAGGGAATGTTTCTAGGTGAGCCCTTAAAGCCTATTGAGTCATGAGGTCACATACTCTGGCAGGCCCTTGTCTTGTGTCTGTCTCCCAGCATGCCCCAGTGGTCCTGGAAGCCACCATCTCCTTATAGGATCTGCTTCTCACCTTCCCACTTAGTTGGGAGAGACGAGAATACACACAGAATATGGAGCATCTTCCCTCGTCCGAGTCAGATGCTAAAGTAGCAGGCACGTGGTTTCCCTCCGAAATCACTCTTTCTGGGCAGAGGTTTGCTCATACACCCATGTGTGGCTCTGCGCGTCTAATTAGAATAAGGTGATGGCCCCGAGGAGGGAAGCGGTGCTTGCTGAAATATAGTGGAGGAGTGGTGGCAGTGATGGGAAGTAGGCAGCCCCACAGTAGGGACACACTGAGTAATGCATGTCGTTACCCACATCTGCGTCCCCAGTCCAGTCCTCACCCCACTCAGCCGTAGAAAGAGGAGATGGAGACCCACTGCCTTCAGTGTGAGGCAGATGAGAGGCTACCATCTCTGCCTCCCGAGTTGGAACACTGAACTTTTTTTTTTTATAAAACATACGTATCGGGGTCGGTTTCAGTAGCTGAATCCTGAACTCAGCTAAGAATATTCAGATTGTTTTACTTACTTTTCTTTCTGCTCTAGTAATGCTGTCATAAACCTCTGCATGTTTTATCTTCTGACTTTCTTTTGGATTGTTCCGCTGGTAAATTCCCTAAGGTCAGATTCCTTGTCGGGTGGATTTCCAGAGGGGCTGGACCACTTTGTCCTGGTACCGGCAGAAAGTGGAAAAGTGACTTTGAGGAGCTTCATTTACAGATTTGCACATTAATGAGTTTGCCAGTTTGCTCCAGAATCCCAGAGCTCATCCATCACCAAAAGCTCTTAAGAATGCTGACTTCTCTTTTGTACCAGCCTGCAGTGCCTTGGAGCCCTTTGAAAGACGAGTTAAGAAGGAAATACTTGACCCAGGTGGACATACTGCTACAAGATGAAGGATGTGCAGAGGTAGTAAATGCATTCCCCAGTGTGTGTCTCTATAACTGATCACAGACTAGGGACGTGTTGAGGGGCAGTGTAGGATTCTGTTCTCTCTACGGAGCCTGTAAAGAGCATTTTGAAGGACTGTTTCCAAGCCCTTCTGTTCACAAGCTTGCAGACTTCTCCTCTTGAGTAAACGCTTGGGGTCCTCTAGGGCCATGGGGTCAGGGAAGCTTGCAGGTGTGCCTTTGTTGCCCATTGTGTCCTGGGGTAGCTCAGAAATCCAGTAGGGCCCTACCCTTGAGTGGACAGGTTGTAATCCCTGTGAGAGGTGACCCCTCTCCCAGGGCTGGTGCGCCCTGAGTTCTGTTGTAGCCCATTTCCAGAGCTTTGCCTGGGAAGAGCAAAAATGCTGAAGGTACAGGTCTATGTAAGGATGCCAGCTCTGTAGTTTCCCGAGTCCTGTCAATATCTGTCCATAAAATAAAGGACTTTTGTTTTAATCCACATCTGAAGATACGTTTATTGATTTTGAGAGAGAGAGAGAGAGAAATAATGATCTGTTGCTTTCCATCTGGGCCCCGAACAGGGATCGAACCTGTGGCCTTTTGATATATGGGATAACACTTCAACCAGCTGAGCCACCGGCCAGGGCATTAAAAGGACACTTTAATACCAATATTACATACATGTTTCGAAAAAATTCTTCATCTCAAAGGCAGCAAACTTAACAGAAACTTGTATATTTTCTTCATGTGCTGCTGACCAGAGAAAACCTGTGTCTGAGGGCACTGAATTGGAAGGGGCACCGAAACGCCTTTGCCTTTTCCCTGAAGAGGCAGCAGGTGGTGCCCTGGCAGGTTGTGGCCCTCTCCAGGGTATCCTGGAGGCCACCTGGACAAAGTCCCTGGTTTTACTAAGATACTTCTTCCCACCACTGCTGTAAGCCCAGGTGGGTACTGTCATCCTGGCACACACCTGTCACTGCTGCTGCCAGACTCAGGCGTGCAGTCTCCTCACATCCAGTAGGCCTGGTGTTGGGGTAGAACCGTCTTAGTGGGCCCAGAGCTGACATCTTATAACTCCTTTGCTAAAAATCACGCTTTGATTTCAGCATGATCATGGAGACGGAAACGACACATGTGTGACTCCAGTCCCTTCATTGGCCTCACCTCCCAGGCCTGCCGATGGTGAGTGACAAACTGCGTGAACTGTGTCCCATGCACTGGTGGTAGAGCCACACAGCCCCTTAGGTTGGGCATATCCCTGTCCACTGTGCGGGGTTCATTAACAAAAACTGTTAGAGACACCTGCACTTCATAGGGAGATTATTACGAGTTTAAAATGAACTGCTTTTTCCCTCTGTGACTCTGTTGTGCTAATTGCTAATTAGCTCTTTATCTCAACTTACTATTTTAAAATTTTTTGAATCTCCAGGAAAGCAGGACTCATTCGTAAAACATCCTCCTCCTGTATTTAGCAATCAACTTTTGGTCACGTCAGTTTTTGGGGGTCACATTTGTCTACTCATCACACACACACAGTATATGTTCATTTGCATCCATATATATTATCCTTGAATACTTCACAGGTACTTCCTAAAAGCAGGTAATTCTACAGAAAGCAGTAAACTGGGCACAAGCCAGCAATGTAACAGTGATACAGTGCGGTCTAACCCACTGTAGCAGCAGTGTCCAACTGAGGGAGCACGCAGGACACTGTGTGCAAAATTATTGGATTCTGTTTTCTCTTTCATTTGTTATCAGTTTGATAGTTATGGTCATTTTTTTGTCTGTATTTAATTGAGAGTGATCCCCATCTTTGTTGGTTTAAATTTATTTGTGTAATATATAAAACATGTAACACGGTGCAAAAGCTGTCTGAAGAACTATATTCAGGACTCTCATTTCTTCTGCCCTCCCTGTAGGCAAACTGTCACTAATTTTTTGGTTCCCAGGTAGTCTTTGAAAAGGCAACCAAATTCCTAAACTCTCCCCTGGGGAAGGAAGACTCTTTTTGGGAAGGTTGCTGGAGTATAGAAATTTAATTTTCATAGGTAGAAAGAAATCTCTGAGAAGCATCTATTCCCAAATATGTGTAGTATTTCTTTTGTTTTTGTATTGCTTTATAAAAAAAACATTACGGTCATGATCCAGCCTTTCGTTTCATGATCTCTGCATGCAGATTGTTTGAAGTGGTAACGTACACACATTTGCTGTGTGCTTTTCTCTAGGATACTGTGGCTATGTCTCTGAAGACAGTCCTTTTGAGCCAGATGCATCTTCACGCCTTTGCTCCACAGACACGGTCATAGTGCCCAGAAATGACAGTGTCTCGTTACAAGAGACCAGTGGTCACAGCTTCTTGAGCAGCCAGTCCCTTGTGGCTGGTGACATCTGCAATGTGACCATCAGCGACATGTATGCAGGCATGCTGCACTCAATGAGCAGACTGCTGAGCTCAAAGCCCTCGTGCGTCATCTCCACCAAAACCTTCATTGTTCGCAACTGGAGCTCTCGGAGGAGACCCGGGTGCAAGAGCAGATTGAACAGGACGTATTGCAGAGGCGGCAGGCAGGCACAGAGGACTTCCCAGGAGACACTCGTGCCCTGCTCTGAGTCTGTGGAAGAGGTGGGGGTTTTAAGAGAGAGCCAGAACTTCCGAGATCTTTCTGGCCAGAAGGCAGGATTAAAATTGGAAAAGGCTTTTTCTGAAGTAAACAAACTCCCAATCTCGAAGGAACTTAAGGGAACACCCCGGAAGTTGTCTTCATTGACTTATGTGGACTCTAGTGCAACACGTCTTGATTGGGAAAATAGATTAATGACATTAAAGTGGTTAATTTCTCCTGTAAAAGTAGTTTCCAGACCAAGAATGCTGCAGGGTGAAGGAGGGAATCATTACAGGGTGTTCGATAGCAAATTTAAGAAACTTCACCAGGAATATTGCCCAAGCCCCAGGAAGCAGGTAGGCCTGGCCTACCTCCCCGGCTCCTCCTCCTTCGGGGTTGACGTGCTCAGGAGTGGTCTAGCAAGCCCCAGAAGTCCCCAGGGCTTAGAAACCCACCGGCCAAGTAGACCTTTCAGCAAAGCAAAAGTGAAGAGTCTAAATGAGGCTTTTAAAAACCTGGGCAAACGGGCTATTGAAACAGGAAGATGCCTGCCCCAAAGTGATTCATCTGCATCATTTTTGAAGACCGGCCCCACATGGAGCCCAGGCTGCTCTAACCCCATGGCTGATCTTTTCCAAAAAAATCCTCTTGAAATACTTAGGAAGTCAGTGGCACTCAGCAAAGCTATTTCAGTACCCGGGGTACATCCTCTAGGCTCTACAAGAGATCGTTACGATGGAATCAAGGAGAAATTTGACCAGCTGCATCAGCAGTATTGCCAAAAATCACCTCAGCGGGCGAAGGTGCCTTTTTGTGCTGCGGCATGTGCAGATGAAGCAAGTGTGGAAGTTCGGAATCAGAAAGAAGCCTTCTTTAAAAAATTAGATCCAGACTGTGGCTTACTGGGACCCCGAAAGTCGTCATCGAACCTGCAACGGAGCATCAGAAGTTCACGGGACTCAACCACAGTTGAGCTCCATCCATCTCCGTGGTTTGAGCTGGCCGCCAACTGCTGGCCTCAGCCCCATGCGAAAAGACGCAGGTTATCAGACCCGCAGGTGTGTGGAAGGTGGGCGGAGTCCCAGGATCCCTCTCACCTGCTGGGCCGGGCCTTCCTGAGGCCAGGGGGAGAGGTCTGCTCTTCCCCCGACTGGAAAGGGAAGGTGAGTTTTTGTCCAATGTGGCTGTTTGATAACAGTATTCTCCTGTGCATGTTAATTTTCTAAACTTCTCCCAGATTCTGTTTTCTTCACATCAAGCACATGTTCATGGTAAGACATGCCAAGGTGAGGCTGAAAAGCATTCTTACTGAGAAAGTTCTACACGATTCCCAGCAGAATGCATCACTTTGCATGCTCTATCCGTCCTTGGCCAACTGTGTCATTTCCACCCTCTCTGTCCTACACTCAGAGAAGAGCTGTTGTGAGGAGAAATTGGTCTGGAAACCATGGCGTTGTTTACTTCCGGATTTCCCAGTAAGGACAGAGTAGGAGCAGGCCCTTGAGAGCCAGCCGTGCAGAGTCTCACGTGCTGGGCTGCGAGGGGCAGCCAGCAACCTCAGTGCCCTCACACCAGCTGCAGTGTCGTTAGAGCAGACCACTTAGCTACAGTTTAATGTGCTGCACCATTTTATTTTCTCCAGAGACAAGATGAGGGGGTGGGACAGGTCAATGTGTCGTTGAGTATTATCTCAGGAGGGCCAGGTTTTCCAGCGTGCCTCGCAGTGTGCCGGGATTTGGACCTGCGCGTCACTGCTGCCTGCTGATGGGACTTGACCCTTGGCTTGGCAGTTTGGGATTTTGTGTTAGCGGTGCGGGCGGGTCAGGTGTGTATACAAGCTTCCTCTTCCCTTCCTACCCCAACCACATACATGGCCTCTCAGCCGTCATTCAGATGGACCCTCTCTGCCCTAAATATGCTGTTTTCTGTTTTCCCGTCTCTGCCTGTTTGTCCTGTGACCTCTTTTCAGAGGAGAATGTGTTTCCTCTTGGAGATGAACCCCTCCACCTGAGTTGTTACGTCTACCACTCCTCAGACCGCGCCCCGACCCCTCCCCCTGGCCTGTCCCTACCTTTGCCCATTAGTACTTCTCAATGTTCAGACCCCTGTGGCTCCCCTTCTCGAAAAATATTTCAAAACCCTACAGTGTTTTGATTAACCTGTGGGACGGCGCTGTGGATGTAGAAATGACCGCCGCCCCCTGAATGAGCCCCAGTGGCCTTAAGCTCAGAATCCCCAGGCCCACTTGACTTCCTCAGATCAGGCCACCGGCAAGGTGACTGAGTCCTCCGAGGCTGAGGCTTTCAGTGTCCAGCCATGTGCTCATGACAGACCCTTCAGGAGCACAAAACTCACATTTCGTTTGCTCTCACAGACCACCGCTCATCACCATCAACTTGTTTCTCAGTTAAATGGGTACATTTCACCAGAGACTCCTCAGCCCCGGGGCTGTCTCTGAGGCTTCGCCTAGCTCCTGACGCGTCACATCCCCTCGTCCCTGTCCCCACTGTTCAAACCTAAACCTTTCCTCACACAGCTTCCCTCCTCGTCTTTTCCCTTTCTGTGCCTTTCCCGCCATGCTCCCTGGTTTGCTCGCGCCTCCCCTCTTAAGCCGCCTACTTACTGACTGGCCCGGGAGTGTGGCAGGTCACTCCTGCCTCTACTCTACCCTCCGGGTGCTCGCTGCAGTGCCCGCTTCCTGTTCATCCTCAGCCTGGTGGCCACGTGGCCTGGACGTAAAAGACAAAGAGGAGAACTCGGCCTTGGTGGTCCCGGGGACACTCCTGGCTCCCTTGGAATTTGATAAGCTCCACTGGAGGCCTTTGCAGTTTCATCTTAAACCACAATATAAACATATTTAGTAATTTTCCTTCTTTTTCTTCTTTCCCTAAATTACAAGTTTCTTAAGAACCAAATCTCCGTGGGCTGAGGCTGCAGAAGGAATTGTAATGGCTGGCACCTGATCGATTTCTGTTCCCCAGGCCGCGGTGAACCTTTTCATGCCTTTCAGAACCGAGACCAGCATTTGACCGCAAGCCTGTCAGCTTAACCACCTGTTTGCATTCTGCCTTAGGGCTTATTGTTAGTTTTTGTTGTTGTTTTAGGAGGTTTGTTTGTTTTTCTGTACATTCCTTAGGGCAGCGATTGCCAACCTTCGGGACCTCACGGACCACCAGTCACCCTCGAACCACTGATTGGCGACCGCTGCCTTAGGGTATTTATTGAGCATGGTGGCATTTTCTATAGTGGGCACATTAGTATTTATATAGAGAGACATTGAAATAACAGTTAAGCTTTTAGTGGCTGGCTTTGGAAATGCTAGTGGAATTTTACTGAGATCATTTTGTCTTTTTTTTTCCTAGAGGAAAGAGCACATCTTTCAGGATGGAAGATAAGTGATTTTGTGTTAGAAAACTCGAAGCTAAAAATCTACAATCAAGTTTTTTAGGGCATTGTCCCACTGCCCCTTTATTCTGGGTGTGTGTGTGTGTGTGTGTGCATGTTTGTTTTATTTTTAATTCTCGAGACTTAGCAATTGCTTCAGTTATCTCCCCTTCAAAGCAGATTTCAGTGAAATTGGTTTCATTGACATGACTAGCAGGTTCTTGGTATAGAAATTATTGGAATAAGGTTGCTCGATTAAAAGTATTAAATGGTATCTTTTTTGGGCTTTTTGGTTCATGTTTTCTTTGCTAAATTTTGATATGCCAATCGAATTCTCTTTTATATTTCTCATTTTCTGGGAGAAATTGTTTGCTTTGAAATATAAGTGTAAGCCCTGGGTACAATGATCTCTAAAGGAAAAATTCAGCTGCTTAGTTTTTTAAATTCAGACCCATGAGACTTGACACCTTCCACATCAGGAGGTAGCAAATTGAAGCACAATTCACCCATACAAAGTCATTTTCCATGTTTTTAGAGGGAAGCATGCTGTACTGAAGCATTCTTGTGATGTTCCCCAAGTACTCTTGAAGCCACATAGTAGCCATGACATCTGACTCTTATCGGAGCTGTTGATAATAGAATGTCTTCGTTAATAAAATATTTCAAATATTCAGAACACGGTAACCAAACCCAGGTTGAGTAATTGTTACGCTGCCATGTGCTATGGATTTCTTATTTTAAATAAAATATTTGATAAGATTGGATGTCTTCCCTTCACTAGGCTGTCACTGTCCTCATAATAATCTGTACCTTTTCCCCCCATATCTGTGCCCTGGGACCTCATGACCTATGTGTATTAGCTCAGGCCGCATCACAAAATACTACAGCTGGGTGGTTTAAACCACAGAAATTTATTTCCCAGTTCTCAGGCTGGACATCAGAGGTCCAGGTGCCAACATGAGCTCCAATGAGGACTCTTCCTGGATTGCAGGCGGTGTCTCCTCACCGTGTCCTCACGTGGAAGACAGAGTGGGCGTTGTCATAAAGGCACTAATCCCATCATCAAGGCCCCATCTCAGGGGCCCTCGCACTGAGCTTAGGATTTCCATGTGTGAACTTCGGGAGACATGTTCAGTCCAGAGCCCTGTGAATCAGTAAGGAGGACTAGCAGGGGGCTGCTGACTGGCTCAGCCAAGGCTGGAGTGTCCCCTGCAGCTCTAGACCTTTCTTCCTTATCAGGAAAACTATCATTCTTGCCCCAAACTGCTCGTGCCTTGGCTCACCCCAACCCATTACCCAGCGGGCCTGTGCTGAGGTCTCTGGCCAGGCCTCGCTGCCAGAAAGCCTAAAAATTCAGGGTTTAATGTCCTATTATCTTGCAGAGGAAGGTAAGGCAGAAGGGACTGGGCTTGCAGCTCTGCCAATAACGAACTCGTGAACTGTACAGACTGGTGCCCTCTAATGCAGCGTTCTGCGGACCACTGGTGGTCCCATGAGGTCTGAAAGGTTGGCAACCGCTGCTCTAATGTGTGTCACATTTGGCTGGTAGATGCCTCCTTTCCCTTAAGGAATGGGGTCCCTGGGGCAGGGCCTGCACAGTAACCCAGCTCTCTGCCTGGCAAGCTATGGACAGTGGGTACCGTCAGCATGGATGGGACTTAAATGCCAGTGAAGGCAAAGGTGGATTCTAATGCTTTGGGTTGCTGCTCTCTACAGTTTCTTACTAGAAACAATGACCTCTCCCTTTGCCCCACTGTCCTGACTCTGGGATATCGTCACCTTACAGCCAAGAGTCTGCATCCACGTGGCAATGGAGGTTTATTTCAGTGGAAAGGAAGGGACACTGATTATCTCAGAGCAATGCTTTCCTTACAAACTAAATTCAAAGTGGTCTGCACTGCAATGGGCGGGGTGGGCAGTTTGCATTTCACATTCGGCCACTAGGAGATTCCTTTGGGGAAAGTCAAAAGCCGGTGCTGACTGCAGGTATCCAAGATTTTGAGAGTCTCCAGGGCTGCTCTCTGGACTCCAGGATCTGCGTCCAACTGTAGCTCCTGTAGGGCTGAGCACAAATGGGAGGGGTCAGGACCTGGCAGTTGGGCTGCACCCCCTACCCTCTGCACCTGCCCACAGGCCCTGGGCCTGACTGTCATGGCTGCAGACATGGAACCCCTGTGTTTGAAGTCAGGATGCAGCTGGTGGAGCTGTGTCATCACACACATCTGCAATCTCTGAGTTTCCCTTCTCTAACGGACAGAGGGATCCCCAGAACCCCAATTGCTGCCTGGATCCACTGACGGAATCAGGGCAGAAGCATTTTACTAATGTTTATGAAGGCGGGGGCAGAAGCCCAGAACAATTGTGCCCCCGTCCTCCTCCCACCACCATCCCACAAAGAGTTGTCTTTCTTGGAAAGCTCCCCACATGGCCAGCCATCTCCTTGTGCCTGGTTACAACCCCCAACCCCCCAGAGCCCACATCCAAGGGTCAGCAGGCTGCTCCCTCGGCACTTCACTAAGCTCCCGACTTACAATTCCGTAATGCCACAAAGTCCAGCTTTTTCAGATAATGTTCAGACATCTGCTTCATAATAACCCCTAAGTGACAGCCAGAGAAATGCTCATCACACAGGTATTAGGTGAGTGAGAGACCTGGCTTTACCTTACCAGGTGCCTGAGGAGTTAGTTGAGGACACCTAACTGAGAATCAGGTGGGCTGCAAGGTGGAAACAGGAGCTCTGGACCTGACACCTGTCCCCATCCCCTCCAGACCCGGGGCTGACCCCATGGCCTTCATGGTCCCTCTTGCATCAGGAGACATCGGCCCGCTCACCTGCCAAGTTGCAGGAAGCAATTCTGATCCTTGACAAGTTACTTTTAATGTAGGTCATTGTTTCTAGCAAGAAACTGTAGAGAACAGCAGGCTTTTTCTGAGTCTGCAAAAAACAAGTGGCACACAGAGCTGGGACAGTTGCAGTCCCAGATGGGAATGCAAAGTGACTCCAGGGTCACACAGCAAATTGTCACTCTCTCTTAAGGGTAATTTTTCAAGGCAGATGTGCTTTATCTCATAAGTTGCAGCTTCTGCTGCATTAAACAAGAACGGTGCCATTGGGGTGTGGCCTCCTGGGATGATTTTTTGAGTGGCTGTCTCCATTCTCCAAGTGCCCATTATTTATATTCCTTCCTCTGCCAAAGTCCCCATCGTTGGACACTTTAGACCTTCAGAGGAAGCCAGGAAGGACCCCCAATTATCAACCTGCTCTGAGTTAGCAGCAGTGTGTTCCATTATCCATTGTGCAGAAAACTCCTGGAGGGTGAAGAGTGTCAGATTGCCTTTGGCCTGTCTGGCCCAGGGAAGAGATTATATTTGTCCCAAACCCATACATTTGCCAATGGCCATGTGTGGCCCCTTAAGCACTTGAAAGGTGGCTAGCCTGAATTAATAATTTTTACATTGATCACATGTTGAAATAATAAAGACTTGGAGCTATTGGGTTAAATAAAATCTATGATTAAATTTGGCCCCCCCTTTTTAAATCTTTATTATTGAAAGTATTACATATGTCCTCCTTTTTCCCCCATTGACCCCCCTCCAGCCTGCCCCTGCCCCTCACCCCAGGCTTTCACCACCCTAGTGTATTTTCCCCTTTTTAAAAAAATATATTTTATTGATTGTTTTATAGAGAGAAAGGGAGAGGGATAGGGAGTTAGAAACATCGATGAGAGAGAAGCATCTATCAGCTGCCTCCTGCACACTCCCTACTGGGGATGTGCCCGCAACCAAGGTACATGCCCCTAACCGGAATCGAACCTGGGACCCTTGAGTCCACAGGCCGACGCTCTATCCACTGAGCCAAACTAGTTAAGGCATCCCTTTTCTCAACATGGCTATTAGGAAACTTAATGGGCATGTGGCTTGCATTCATCTCTGCTGGACAGTGCTGGTCTCGACACTTCACCTCTAGGAGGTGAACACAGGGTCACAAGGTAGACTCTGGCAGTTGAGATCCTAAGCTCCAAGCCACTGAGCAGCCACTGCCAACAGGGGAGCCGCCCCTCGGCCTCCTCACCAGGATGGAGCACAGGGTTGTCTGGAAAGTGGCCATCTCATCAGCTCCCCTGGTGTCTCTTTGCCCCGAGGAGTCCACCAGGCCCTTGCAGCCCCAGAAGTGCACACACTGATACATGGTCTCCACACAGGCCTAGAGGGACACAGAGTGGGGTGGCAGGAGGCGCGTCAGGTGGACCGATGGCTTCACAGGAACAGTAGGGCTGGTCAGGCTGCGTTCCATCCATAAAGCCGGAGGGTATCCCTGAAAAAGCCTCAAGAAGCTGCAGGGTGGGCTGGTGGGCCCTGGGAGGGCACCTGGGACCAGAGCCCCGCCAGCCTAGGTAATGGCTGTGTGTGCATTTACAAAAAGCCCCTTGGGGGCCAATGCAGCCCACTTGACCCCTGAGCCAGTACCTTCAGGCCCTCAGCAGCCCTGCCTGGGACCTGCCCTTTTAGGAGATTGGGTTGGGGGCCTGGCTGGGGTTGGCAGGACGGGGACAAGCCTTCTCATTCCCCCAGAGGCCCTGCATCAACTCTTCCTGCTTCTGAGGACTACACCAGCCAGGCCCACAGGCTCTGGCCTCTGGTGGGTTAGGTCATAGGAGGATGCTGAAGGGAAACAGGGCAGGAGGAGAGAGACCAGCACCTATTGCCCAGGGACAGCAGTGGCAGCAGCACCGCTGGGGGTAGTCTCTGGCACTCCCCCTCCATGATGGTCCCCTGGCCTGGCCTCTTTGAGGCTCCTTCATTAAAGCCCCTCGGTCACTTGTCTGCTGTGCCTTCCCTGAAGCTCCGGCCACAGGACAGTTGCTGATAAGACGTGGAATAACAGTGGGAGCCCTTGGTGGAGGTGAGGATTAATGAAGAAAGGAGTCTCCAAGAGGTGATGCTCTGTGCCCTGGGTCACCAGAGTGCCCAAGACAGAGCCCAGGCAGGGAGGCAGGATGAGGGCAAAGTCTTGAATGGGGAGGGCACTGCAGGCCTCCCCTCATATCCCTGCGGATGCCGCCCAGATCACCCCCACCCCATGTGCAAATTGGCAGCCCTCGCAGCAGCAGAATGGAGGGGACTTATCTTGTGACCCCAGAACTGGGAACTAAAGGTGCTAGTTAAAAAGTGAGCCATTGAGGACCCCTTGGGTGCAGCCAGCTATGTCCCCACAACTGTGTCTTTGTCACTTGTTTTTTGCAGAATGGCCCGTGATCTCAGCCACCTCTCCACCACCTCCCTAGTCCATATAGGAAGACAGAGGGCAGGGCCATGGTCCGTGCGTGCGGTGAGAGGTTCCTATCTGTGTGTGCCCAGCCAGCCAGTGTTAGTCTCCGAGGCAGCAGTTAGAGTAGGAGGGCCGGGGGGGGGTCTCTCCCCTTCCATCCTCCCACCCAAAGCATTACAGGAGCTGGGACTTGGAGAGGGAGGAGAAACAGGGTCACAGAGCCAGGGAGAACCCCCCACTCTTACCCCACAAGCCTGTCCCGCAGGGAGCAGATGAGGTTTAAGGTGAGTTTTAAACATGCCTGAACCATAACACCCCAAAGTGAATCTAGTAGAAGAAAGGGCAATAGGTAGAAGTGACGGGGAAAGAAGGAAACAGCCCCTGCAGAAAGCCGACTTGGGGAGCCATGAATGTGGTTTCTGGGCTCTCCGGGAGACTGAAGCGGGGAGCCTGCAGGCAGCTCAGCCAGCAGGCCCAGAAAACACTTTCCTCTTGGGGACAGCGGGCTCCAGACTTTGGAACTCAGAGCCGAGGGTGCCTTACCTGGGCTGCATCGGGGCAGGGGTCCTGGCAGTGCAGCATGAGGGGGACCCAGGCTCTCTTCACTTCCCCCTTGAAGAAGTGCTTCTTGGAAACCCTGACCATCTTGGCCAGCTTGCTGAACAGGAGGAAGGCTTTCAAGCGCAGCAGCTCGCTCTCCTGTGGCCAAGACAGACAAAGCAGTTCTGAAACTCAGGGAACTAGAAGCCCAACAAAGCGGCAGCCATTCTCCATGGACCCTTTTGGATGCCTGGACCCCTGTGAAACCTTCTGGATCATTCCATTGGGGTGGAGTGTCTCCTCCAGGGCTCAGCCAATCGATCCATTAGCACCAAGCGAGACCTGCTGTCCTTTCTGCTCACCTGGGGGAGCACCTGCGCAGCCCCCACCCAAGGCCTGGGCCCAGCGAGGCTGTCGTCTGGACTCACGTTGTCAAAGAAGGACCTGCACTGCTCGGAGATGGCATCAAAGAAGGACCCTACGTCCCCTTCCCGGAGCTCGGCCAGGATCTTGGCCAGGGCCTCCATGCCTTCAGAGGGTACGCTGGTGCTGTGGGCATCCCTCAGGGAGTATAGGCACTTCTCCAGGAGCAGCTTGCGGTACTGCCTCACCTGGGGGGTAGGGGGCAGGGAGCCTTCAGTTCTGACCCTCAGCCCACTGGGTCCTGCACCCTGGGCCCCTGGGTCAAGGTCAGATGCAGCACCTTCTTGGGGGCGCCCAGGGCCATGTTGCCGAGGGCGCGCAGGGACAGCACCTGCAGGACCTCATCCTTCTGGTCCACACCCTTCTCCAGCAGCCACATGGCGGGCTTCAGCAGCCTCTCCTGGTACAGAATCGGGGCGCTCATGAACTAGAAAGGAAAACTTTTTGCAGTTATCCCCAACACAGGCCTGTTTCTGTCATGAGATGGGGCGTGGGACTATGTGCAGCGCACAGAATGGTCTCCCTGTGGATCGGAGGAGAGTCAGAGCCTGAACCCCTGGAGCCCGCTCCTGGCTCCGCCGCCTGCCACTGTGGGGCCCTGGCAGGCCACTCCGCTTCCTCATCTGTAAAAAGATGGTGAGACCAGCACCTGCCTCGTGAGATTGCCATGAGGATTCAGTAAGGAAATAGGTGGGAAACTCTGGGGAAGTGTTACCCATATTCACACACTCCATTATTCATTTCTTCAGTGAATGTGATGGAGCGACTACCCCATGCAGGAGCCACATCCATTGTGTCCGAACAGAACCACGCAAGAAGCATGCATTTCCCATATCTGGAATTCAAGGCCACCACCAGCCTCGTTCTCAAAATGCCAGGACATCAACCCCCTGTGGCATGTGTTTATACGCATGTGCATGTGTGTATCTGTGTATGCACGCGCACACACAAATGTTTTTTCAATAAGCCAGAAGAAAACCAAACACCAAATTGGTGACACTAAAATTGAAAATTCACTACCTGGCCCTTCACAGGAAAAGTCTGGGGACCCCTCACTAGGTCGATGTTTGGTTCCTGTGGTCTATGGGGCATCATGCAGCCAATAGGATTTCTCCTCAAAGTTTTCTGGCCAGTTCCCTGGATCAATTTCCAGAAACTTCTCTTCCCCACCAGGAAGGGACAACAAGGACCTATGAGTAGAGATGACCCCATCAGCACCCCATGTGCATGGAAGGGTAGCTGGGCCCCAATGGTCATAACCCCTTGCTCCAATCTGCCTGCCTGACTAAGCCCGCCTGCAGGACCCTCCCCAGCACTTCCATCTCCCCCAGAGCCCAAGGTGGCCTCCTCTGGCCACCTGTGTGTTGTAACACTGACCACATCACACATCACTTGACTGCTACACTCAGGGCAAAGACCCCATCTCAGCCCCCTTCCCCACAGTGCCCACGCTGAATTACTGTTGTGATGAAGGAATGAATGAGTGAATGCTCACCTGCCCCCTGGACTAGATGCCCGTCACAGCCTGAGCACCTGCCCCTGAGATGAACCCCCCAAGAGAGCTGGGGTTGCCCACCTCTCCTCCCCAGCCCACCGCACCCACCCCTGTGCCTCACTTCCACGCAGATCGCCGTGCTGCTGACACGGCAGCTGAGGACCTCCGAGGCCATGCCTCTGAGCACCAGCTCCGACAGCCTCTGCCTGTAGCCCTCTGCATTCCGAATGCACAGCCTGTGGAGGGGAGCACAGCCCACCGGGCAGGGAGGGCATCTCAGCTCCCCCCATGCAGAGCGGCTCTTGAGCTGGTCACGCATGGGCAGATCTAACATCTCTGGGCCTCCCCCTCCTCTCCACTGAAATACTTGCTTTCTATCACCTTTTATAAAAAGGACTCGAATGAGAGCTGCTCATGAGTGATTGGGACCTGGACTCCCCCATCCTGGACCTGCTCAGAAGCCCTGTGTGGCCTTGGCCAAGCTCCACCGACCTCTGACCTCACAATTCCTGCTCTGAGGCATGAAGGTTTGGAAGGAAAGATTCCCTTTGCCCTGCATCCCAAAGTATGGGACACAGGTCAACACAATGCCCCGGAAGCAAGGCATTCCGCCATCACTTTGCAAGTCCTGTCGCCTGCCATATGGGAGCCTGGGTGCTCACCTGGCCAGCAGGCCTGCTCCTTGCAGGAAAGTGGAGCTACTCTCCAGGAGGGCCCACACGCCCTGCTCTTCCAGCATGTGGACTAGCTGCTCACTGTCGAGTCTCTTGAACAAAAGCTGCATGGATTTGATTGTGATTCTGGAAGAAGGTGGGACTGTGTCATGGTGTGGTAGCCCCTCCAGGAACGCCCAGAGCACCTCAGCAGGGCCAGCACTGCACCCAGGTCTGTAAAGCCGGGTCCGAACCGCTGCTGGGCCCAGCTCAAGGGGCTAAAACTGGGTCTGCAGACTCTGAAAGCCACACTGTGCTGGATCCACATGAGGGAGTGTTGTAAGATCATGTTCCAGTAACCTCTCCTCCCTACAGGAAAGGATGTTGAGGGCCTCTTGGTGGAGATGACTTCTAAGAGGCAGCCCAAGGCCATGTGTAACCCAAGCCCACTGCCTTGCACCCCAAGCTGCCTGCCCTCGAGAGCACCTCTGCAGGTTGATCTCCTCGGGCAGGGTCCCCGTGTGGATGAGTCTCCATGTCTTCAGAACGGGCGACACTGCCTCTGGCCCCTGGCTGCTGCCCAGCTGCATCAGGAGGGTGTAGATGAGGTCCGGGAGGAGGTCCAGGAGTTTGTCGTCCTTGTCCATCTTCTCAATGAGAAGGTGGATGGTGCAGAGGGTCTGCAAAGAGAAGGGCAGGAGGCATCAGAGCTCCAACTCAGAGCCCCCAAGGAGCCCTGGGGCCTGCCCCTGTGACTCACCATCAGAGGGTCTACTGCAGCCAGGCGCCAGATGTCGGCCTTGGAGGTGGCGTTGACCCTGGGGGTGAACCGGGACTGCAGCCGGCCCATCAGCCCATGGAGCATCAACCGGGCAAAGGGTACATTCTTGGCCACAGCCAGCCACACCTCCACCAGGTGGCTAGCCAACAATAGGGAACAAGGACTGTGGGTTACCTGCCATGTGCCCCAGCAGATAAGAGCCTCTTTGGACGCCAGCAGCCCCCTGAGTAGTGGACAGACTCTTGAGGCTGAATCTCAGGGAGATGGTGTGAGCCCAGGTCCCCAACTCCACGCTCAGGCACCTTTCTATGCCCCATTCATGGTACCCCTGAGAAGCCATGCTCCATGGCTAGGTGACCAACAGGCCTACTGTTTGATGACCTACGGATGACATTCAGTAATAGCCTCCAAGTGCCCAACTTGAGTCAGGCTGGTCCTAGGCAGCCGACCAGTGTCCTCACTCCTCCTCCTCCCAGCACATCTTTGAGGAAGAGGCTTCATCTCCATATTCCGCAGGAGAGGGAATGAGGCCAGGCTACAATCTGAAGCAGATTTCCTGATCCCCAAGTCCAAGCCTGTGGCCCTGCTGAGAAGGGAAGGGACCCCTCACAGTGTCTTGAAGGACCTGCGTACACAAGTACAGAGGGGTAAGGTCCTAGTGGGTTCTGAAGGGCCAAAGAGACAAGTCCAGCAAGCTCAAATTGGACACGGAGATGCGAAAACTGCCTGCTGGAATTCACAGAACTGTGTCCATGTTTCCCAAAGGCTGTACCTCCTACCGGAGATGCAGGGACAGGGTCAGACAAAGCATCACTCAAGATCCCGGTCCTCCAGTAAGTACGGCATGGTCTGGGCTGCACAGAAGCCCTTAGCCCCCCACCCAGGGCACCCACCACCTACCTCTGCATGGGCAGAGGCTGCCTCAGGAGTGACGTGAGGACCGTCTCCTGGTGGTAGTGGGCCAGCAGGAGAATGTCCTCAATGAGGTGGTGCCGCACCTCCTGGTGATCCACCACGGGCAGGTGGACCAAGATGGCACCCAGGATCTCAGCCACCTAGGGAGGGGCTTGGCATCACCAGGGAAGCCTGGCCCTCGGGGGTCTCTCGCCCCCACACCCTTCCACCAAAGACTCTCACCCAACTGGACGGTGGGTAAACCTCCAGCACACCTCCAATAAATCCTTTGGTCTTCTCCTGGATTTTATTAGTGTTTGGTGTGATAGGCATTGCACTCTGACAGAGAGAGTTGCAGGCCCTAGTCCACTGTCCACTTACTGACCTGTCTATCTTCCACACCTTTCTTTCTCATTCTAGAACTCTATTTGTTCCTCCTTTTTACAGCCAGGGGTTGTGGGGGTTTGCAGCCTGGGAGCACTGGGCCACCCCAGCCTCAGGTGGCCCAGCCACAGTCCTACCTTATCCTCTAGCTCCTTGACGCGCATCTGGAGGAAGATATCTATCCAGGTGACGGAGGCCTTGTCATGCTGGAGGTCCATGGACCCAATATTCTCACAGAGCTTCTGGATGAGTGAGACCACCTCATCGCAATGAAACTGCATGCAAATCACCTAGGACAGAGAAAGCCATTCTTGGAGTCTGATAGCTGAGTCTCTGGCACAGTTCCCTGCCCCACCTGTCACCACTGATGCACCCTCCTCTTCTGCTTGACATTATGACCCCAGCCCAGACCCCCATTCTCTCTCAGCACCATTACCATGACCTCCTCCCCACCTCCCTACCCAGCCTGTCTCTGTCCCATTCATGGTCCTACTCAGGATGTCACTCTCTATTCCAAGCCTCCTAGGGCTGAACAGGGTTTTCCAAAGCCTCCAGGATGCACCTCCCACTCCCCATCACCTGGCCCAGCCCTGTCTGAACCTTGCACAGGAAGCTTCACCCCAAACCTTCCCTGACCTGTCTTTGTAGCCATTCTTTCAGGGTGTGCCCTAGCCCTGAAGCCCTCTCTGATCTGTCCCGCCACTACACAAGCCCCCTCCTCCAGGAAGTCCCCTCTGCCCTCTGAGTTTGTGTGGCTCTAGGCACTTCCAGGCACAAGTTTGCCATCAGCCTTCCCATGAGCCAAGGCCTGTGTGGTGGGCCTCATGTTCAGTTCTTTCTGGGGCCCCCTCCACCCTCAGTGTAGCACATCACAAGGATGAAGGGAAGAAAGCCAGGGTCTATTAACACCTACTGTAGCCAGGAAACCCCCATGGGGACCTCGCATATTGTAGGCCATTTATAGAAGGCATGGGTTGGACCAAAGGCCACAGAAGCTGTGATGCCCAGAAGAGGATGGGAACTGTGTGGCCAGGCTGAGCAAGATCCTGTCCCCAGAGGTGACCCAGGCACTGGGAGAGCAGCCCAACAGCCCACACAAGCTTCCTGAATCATCACCTTAGCGATTCTGGAGGATGCACTGAAAATCTTCTCCACCTCCAAGCCCTGGAGGTCCTGCTTGCATCTCTCAAGCTGCAACTCTTTGCACGCATCCCATGAAGAGCAGGTCTGGCTTGCTATTGGGAGTAGTTTCAGACACGGTCAGCCACAGAAGGCCCAGTCACAGGCTATGTCACAGAAGCCGCCTGTCCTGACTCTCAGGGCACCTTGGCACTGAGGGACTGGACCACAGCATCTAGACACTCTGTCTTGCATTCCTTTGCTTTCATTGTTCCCCACACCATCTTTGCACAAGCTCAAGCCGTCCCTGCTATTGATGGATGCCCCACCAGCCACCACACCAGAGGTGACCTCTCCCCTTCTGAAGGTCACCACACTGCATTCTCCCCTCAGCTCATCTCTGACCAGTTTTGCTGGTTCCTTGGTATCTGTGAACTGGCATTATGCCAGTGGGGCCTTCAGTATCCAACACATGCCCACAGTGAGCTGAACCAATGAGCTTCTCCTTCCAGAAGCTTCCATGGCCTCTCAGTGAGCTGGGCACCCTCTGCTGTCTCTATGGTCAACCTTATTTGTCTTTACAGAAAGGTTGTAACACCTGCCCCACACATACACCCGCCAGGACAGCCCTACAGCTAACAGCCCTGGTGTCAGCCCTCCTCCCAGCCTGGAGAGGCTGGTTGTGATGTCCCTCCCTCCACATACCGTGCAGATCCAGCAGGCTAGACAAGACATCCGCTGAGGCCAGGCGAGTTCTTTTGTTGGAGTCACAGGTACATGGGGCGATGAGTCCAATCAGTGTGCCAAACTGCCCCAGCTTCAGGGGGATCTGAGGGGCAGGAGGCCTTAAGGCTCATACTCTGTCCCCTCACACATACCTGGTGCTACCCAGAGGAAGGGTAATGGGCAGCCAGAGAGGGTGATCCTGCTCTGAAAACACTGGCCCAATCTGGGAAGTGGGAAGATGCCACTGTCTGTCTGCTGCCCACATTCCTGCCTCCTGAGCCCCACAGCTGGGTCCCTGGAGGCCAAGCAGCCAGGATCTGAGGAGTCTGGCTGACCTCAGGCCCAGGCTCTATGTCCAGGCACCTATCTCATTCCTGTAACTGAGTCCTCAATTCAACTTTAGGCTTCTCCACTTACTAGCTGTGTAACCAGGGCAGGGTATCCACCCTCAGACCCCTGGGTTCTGAAGAGAGATCTCCTCAAGCTGTGTCAGACCGGTAACCAACGAAAATACCTCATTGCTTTTCTAGATGTTTGTGGTACTTGTCAAGCTTTGTATTATTTGTAATGTTTAGTGACTTATTTTCTCATTTTAAGTCAATATGCACTTTGCTAACCAATGTGGTATTCATAATTGTGTATCCTTCTTCCCAGAGAGGGTTCTCACCATGATATGAGCTTCAGGACCCACAAAACCTAGATAGCTGCAAGCCGCAGCCCATTCTCTCCCTCACTCCCATCCAGAGTACCAGGTTAGCCCCTCCAGGGGTCTCATTGCCATTCCCTAGTGAGGCAACCTCTTCCCAGGCAACCTCTTCTGGGGGAGGGCAGAACCTGGTGGGGGGTGGAGGAAGGGGGTGGAGAGTGCAGCTGGTGTTCCTGTACTCACACAGACGCCAATGCTCTGGATGTAGCTCTGCATGAGACGAAGATGCAGGTTCATAGCCTTCTCTCGCTCCCATTCTTTCTCGGACAAGATCCACTTTTCCAGGAGCTATAGATGGAGCCCATAACATAGAAGAGGGAGTTAAAATCTCAGGGCCACCCTTTCCTGGCCAACTATTGCCCCCTCATTCCTCCAACACAGAATTTGATTTTTAATGCTTCTAGATGGTTCTAGTCACTTTTGGTTTCCTTCCTAGGCCCCACTGCTAGAGTGATGAGGTTGTAGAAAGATAGAGAAGCCCCCCTCCCAGCATCCTCATGGAGATGGCTCTTGACTAATTAGTGTGTTGGGCCTTGGTCCAACTGTTTGCCTGCCCATGAAAAGACCAGGAGCACAGCCCGCCCTGCATTCCAGGACCTAAGCATTCATGCCTCTACTAATAGCTCTGGAAGCAAAAATGGATAGAAGTGAAAGGAGAAATAAACAAACCAGAGTGTTAGAGGTTCTAGCACCTCTTTCTCAGTAACTGATAGAACAAGAAGACAGAAAATCAGGAAGGATACAGGAAACTTCAACAACACTAGCAACCAACTTGTCCTAATTCACATTTAGAAACACTCTGACCAACACAGCAGGATAGTTTTCAAATGCACACAAGGCATTTGCCGAAGGTAGACCATACCTGGACAAGATAAGTTTCAGTCAATGTAAAAGGATTCAAATCATACAAAGTATGTCCTCAGACTACAATGGAGTTAAAGTAGGAATTAAAAACAGAATGATCTCTGGACAATTCTCAAATATTTGAAAATTTCTAGATAACTCATGGGTCAAAGAAAAGATGAAAAGAGAAATTAAAATGTATATTGAACTGAAATAAAGTTAGGACATAACATATCAATGTTTGTGGGATACAGCAGCCAAGAACAAAGTCAGTGGGCCCACATAATCAGATTTTAAGACTTATCATAACATTATAGTAATCAAGACAGGATGACACTGATGTAATGATAGACAAATACATCATTGTAGCAGAATAAGTGTTCAGAATTAGAGCCACACATACATGGTTGATTGATTTTTGACAAAGGTAACTCAGTAGAGAAAAGATAGTGTTTTCAACAAACGATGCTAGAACAATTTGTTATCTGTGTACAAACATACAAAAATTACCTAAACTTTGATCCATACATCACACCATATACAAAAGGTAACTCAAAATATACCATAGACTTCATTGTAAACCTAAAATTATACAGTATTAGAAGAAAATCTTTGTGATCTTGGGTTAGGCAAAGATTATTAGATATGACACCAAAACCATGATCCATAAAAGAAAAATATTATAAATTAGACTTCATCAAAATTTAAAACTTCTGCTCTTCAAAAGACACTATGAAATTCATGAAAAGACAAATAACAGACTGAGAGAAAATATTTGCAAATTACATAGCTAATAAAGGACTTGTATCTAGAAAACAAAAACTAAAAACTCAATAACAAGAAAGCAAACAACCTATTTTTAAAAAAACAAACTACCTTTACCCTTCAAAAATGACAAGATTATGAAAGGCAAAGACTAAGAAATTCTTCCAGACTGAAGGAGATTAAGAGACGTGACAATTACATGCAGTGCATAGTCCAGATTAGATCCTGGATTGGTTGAAAATAGCTGCTATAAAGAGCATTATTGGAACAATTAGTAAAGCCCGCCTATAGACCATAGATTAGAATATAGCATTGTACCAATGCTAAATTTCCTGATTTTGATCATTGTATCTTATATAATAATTCTATATAATAAAAGCCTAATATGGTAAGTGTCTGGTCGTCCGGTGTCCGGTCGTCCATTCAACCAATCAAAGTGTAATATGCTAACGATATGCTAAGGCCACTCAACTGCTCGCCAGGACATGCAC
Organism: Murina feae; assembly: GCA_004026665.1. Lineage (NCBI taxonomy): Eukaryota > Metazoa > Chordata > Mammalia > Chiroptera > Vespertilionidae > Murina > Murina feae. The sequence continues at coordinate 56,012 of PVJC01002152.1, read as the reverse complement.
TGATGCCCAGGGGACAGATACTCCAACCAGTAGGTTAGCTTGATGCTAGGGTCCGGCCCATTGGGACTGAGCAAGACAGGCTGGACATGCCCTGGAGCCCTCATGTGGTCCTTCTCCAGCTGGTCAACCTCCTGCATCCCTCCCCGGCCCAATCGTGCACCAGGTCCCTCAGACTGCCCTGTGCCCTCTTGCAATCTGGGCTGAGGAATCCCCACCCCCACTCAGTGCACGAATTTCATGCATCAGGCCTCTAGTTGTTATATAAGAGACTATTCTTGCCCCTGCTAGTGGCTCAGTTGGTAGGAGCACCATCCTTTACATCAAAAGAGTTCAATTCCTAGTCAGGGCACATACCTAGGTTGTGAGTTTGATCTCCAGTTGGGGCATTGATGGGAGGCAATGGATCAATGCCTCTCTCTCTCTCTCTCTCTCTCTCTCTCTCTCTCTCTCTCTTTCTCTCTCTGTTCCTCTTTCAAAAATCAATAAAAAACATCCTCAGGTGAGGATTTAAAAAACAAGAAATAAAAAAGAGACTACTCTTTTTCTTAATATCTGCAACTGTCTACGATTTAAAAGGTACATGTATGTGTGCACACACGCACGTGTGCGCACTCGTGTGTGTGTGTAATGAGAAAGAGAAAAATGTAGAAAAATAATAAAAATTATAAATCTGAGTGATAGGTACACAAGAGTTCTTTTTACTATATTTGCAACTTTTCAGCAAATTTGAAATTTTATCTAAATAAGGTTACCAAAACTCATACCCCTGTTTCCCACACAAAGTATGGGCCTCAGGCCAGCTTGCTGGGAGAGGTAGCCATCCCTGGCCTCTGACAGACAACTCACATGCACCATCTCCTGCAGGCCCTTAGGGTCCATCTGTCTCTGCAGGAGGCCCTCCATCAGCTGCTCCAGGACACTCAGGGCATTCGTGTACAGGGTCTATGACAAGAGAGGGAAAAGCCAGGCAGCAGCGAGGAGGGTGCACAATGTAAGATGATCAGATAATCAGCTCTTTTACTTTTGCTCAGATTGAGTGCTTTACACTTGTCTTCTCACGTGATGTAAAAGTCAGCTTCTTAAGCAGGAAACCCATTTCACAGAGGAGGAAACTGAACTAGAGTCCAGCTCTCCTGACTCTTCATCCATGGCCAGGCCCTGGAGGCACAGATGGCTACCTGACCACAAAAGATTTGTCCTTCTTTTCCAACAGTGTTCCTGGAAAGTAGCTAATCAGTCTGGGACTACATTTCCCAGCATCCCTTATATTTAAGTGGAGCCATGTGACTGAGTTCTGACCAATAGAAGGTGGGCAAAGTAGCTCATGAATCCTCCATACTCTTTCTCTTCTTCTCCATGCTGGATATCAATACCCATGCGAGGCTTCGGGACCAGGGACTGAAGAAGGCAGGGCTCCTGAATAACTGTGTGAAACAAATCTATATCCAGCCCCACTGCCAAGCTGAACTACGCTCTCATATTGTTAAACCACAGAGATTTCAGAGTTTATCTGTTTACAGCAGTTAGCATCACCTTACACTAACAAACAGAGCTTGCTGCACTTTGCTGCCTCTAACCACAAATGGGTGGTTCAGGATGGTGGGCTCTCAACACTAGTCATGTTAAAGTAAACTTGCAGGTCCTGACCCAGAAAATGAGGCGGCTCAGAGGGACCTACCTTAATGGACTCATTGTCCTTTTCTGGGGGTTGGAGAGAAATTACAGAATGCATACTAATATCCATCAGCTCACTGTTTTCCTCTGTGGAGTAGAAAGGCTTCACTTTGCTAAGGAAAGAAAAAGTGACAAAAGGAGTGGTCAGTGGAAGTAGAGACCCCACTGGGAGGGGAGGGCAGCCCTCTGTCAGACAAGTCACATGCACCATCTCCTGCAGGCCCTTGAGGTGGAGGCATGTCACAGATCAAGAGAGAGACCAGCTTTCCTGGTTGGGGGTTTAGGTGTGCACCCTCCCCAGAGGTCTGTGCTCTGCCCAGCCATCAGTGTCCAGTGACTATGTCAGGGATTGAGAGGCAGACCCAAGGGTCCAGGCCTCTCTTACTTGATATCTACTCTAACCCTGTCCATCTCCTGCTCCGAAACATTCCATTGCTCTTCCCAGGACACAACCATGGACTCTGCCTTCCAGGCTGGTACTAGCCCAGGGGTCAAGTGTAATACCTGGACCTTGGAGTTTATTTGAAACTACAGGCCCAGTGCACAAATTTGTATGTGGGTGGGGGCCAACCAGTCTGCCCCAATGGGGGCCATCAGGCAGGGTTGGCAGGGGAAGAGGCTGTGGGAGGTTGGGGGAGGCCAATTGGGGCCCCAATCAGTCTGGTTGGCCTCCGTAGTGCACGTCATAGTGACCAGTCATTCCGATTGTTCTGTCTTTCCAGCTGCTTGGCTTTCATATATACAGATGCCAATTCTATGGCCCCACCTCAGAGCTACTGAATCAAATACTCTGGGAATTAGGGCCCAGACATCTGTGTTTTGATAAACCCTCCAGGTTTGTACATACCTGCTCCAGGCATCTAGCCCATTCTTTTTCTTTATTTTTAAATGTTTCTTTATTGTTCAATATATTACAGTTGTCCCTCTTTTCCCCCCATTTGACCTCCTCCACCCTTCTCCCGCCACCTCTCCAGGCCTTCACCACACTATTGTCTATCCAAAGATTATGCATATACTAGAGACCTGGTGGAGTCCCTCGGCCTGGCCTGTGGGATCGGGCTGAAACTGGCTCTCCAACATCCCCCAAGGGGTCCCAGATTGCAAGAGGGTGCAGACCAGGCTGAGGGACCCCACCAGTGCACAATCAGGGCCAGGGAGGGACATGGGAGGTTGGCCAGCTAGGGAGGGACTGTGAGAGGACTCAGGGCATATCTGCTCAGTCCCAATCCACTGGACCCCAGCAGCAAGCTAACCTACCTACCAATTGGAGCATCTGCCCCATGGTGGTCAGTTCATGTCATAGTGACTGGTTGACCAGTTGACTGTCTGCCCCCTGGTGGTCAGTGCACATCATAGGGAGCGGTTGAGTGGCCTTAGCATATCATTAGCATATTACGCTTTGATTGGTTGAACAGACGATCGAATGACTGGACACTTAGCATATTAGACTTTTATTATATAGGATGTATCTAAGTTCTTGGCTTAATCTCTTCCTGGCCCCCTTTCTGAAATTGGTAAGTCTGTTACATACTTCAATGTTTCTGGATCTATTTTGTTTATCAGTTTATTTTGTTCATTAGATTCTACATATAAGTGAGATCATGTGATACTTACCTTTCTCTGACTGGCTTATTTCACTTAGCATACTACTCTGCAGGTCCCTCCATGCTGTCTCAAGAATAAGAGATCCTTCTTTTTTACAGCTGCCTAGTATTTTATTGTGTAAATGTACCATAGCTTTTTTTTATCCACTCATCTATTGATGAGCACTTGGGCTATTTCTTGGTCTTAGCTATCCCTTAATCAATCATTCTCAAGCCTAGAATCAATCATTCTCTAAGCATTTTAGAATCACCTGGAGAGTTTTTAAAGATCCCTAGGACCTTGTCAGGCTCCACGGATCTTTATTTAGAGCTCTTGGAATGGGGCCAGAGTATCTGTATTGGTAAAAGTTCCCCCACTGGCTCTATTGTGCCTCTGGGATCATTGAGAGTTATTTTAACTTTAATAAATTCCTGCCCACCCCCCACAAAGGGGTTCTGACCTGCTGGAAGCTTCCAACTCCTACCCACATCCCTCTACTTTGTTTAAGCCTAGATCAAAAGGTAAACTCCTTTGCCAGCTCTTTTTTCTAGCCCCTGTTATAGCAACTGAATTGCATCTTGCTAGTAGCTCCCCTTTTCCTGGTTTTAGATTTTTTTGTTGTTCACCTACAAACACTCAGCGCTGACCTCTAATTCCTTGTATATGTGTTCACCTTACCTCCAAGTTCCTGAAGGGATGTTTGTGAAATTGATTTCAAATCTGTCTGTGTATTACCTCTAAAGCAACAGGCTGTTCTGCTATGAGTTTAAATGACTCTCCTAACTGGTGGAGATTTCCTAAAGAGGACCCAACCACTTCAAATACAGATTTTACAAATACATAGCATCTCTGCCCAACCCCTTGCCCCACCGGTGGGTGGACAGTTCCAGAAGACACACCTCAGGTATTCTATTACTTATATTATCTGTATATCTGTATTAATGCCATGTCGATACATAACTTCCTTGACTCAGCCCAACCCAGCTGCAAGGAGGCCATGTTCCCGTTGGCTATTCAGGGTCACTGTGTGACCTTTTGCTTAAACATCTCCTAATGGACCAAAGAACAGCCTACCTCTCTGCCAGCCTCCCATCCAAGGAGAAGAGCACAGCCTGAAATATTGTTGAGAATTATGGACAAGAAGGGTGGAAGCAGACTCGCACCTTCCAGGATGGCCAATTGCCCAGGAGCTGCCACCCAAGACCCCTGCTAGGGAGGTGGACCTGCACCAAGGAGTGCCGAGGGATGGTTTCAGACTTTGCATTTGCCCAGGAGATGTGCCTGGGGCACAAGCAGGGGCCCAGCTCACCTCAGATGCAGGAGGGCATCCATGGCCATGGTGCGCATGGGAGACACCAGATTGTCAGTCGGCTCCGCTTTGATGATCGCCTGCCCAGCAGAGCAAAGCAGTGAACTGCCAAGCCACCCAGGCCAGGAAGGATGGGGCCCTTAAATCCCAGGGGCCCTGATGGTGGCAGTACTCCCAGCGTTAGTGCCAGGAAGACCTGACATTTTTAGGATCACTTGGCCTTAGCCATTTTCTGGGAAGGGCAAAATCTGGTGAAAGGTGCGGGACTCAAGATGGACGTGTGATTCCCACTCAGGTCTGCGTCACTTGAGTGTATCCTTGGGAAAACCACTTCTCCTGCCTGAGACCAAGCTCCCTTGCATGTAAAATGGGGACTCGGCTGTCCTGTGACTGGTGTAAAATGACATGCACCGAGCTCCTTGTCCAGGCAAGAGCCAAAGTCATGTTCACTTCCTTCTCAGGGCCTCCTGTACCACCCACAACTCAGTTCCCTCCTGAACTGCTTCTGACACAGCCGGAGTGGTGTCCGGGGCCAAGGCATTGCAGGGTGTGGGGAGGTATGGGGTCAGGGACCTCCGGGGCTGTCCCACAACCTCCATCAGCACCTGTCACCGCTTCTCGCCTTTGGGCGACGGACATTTTCTAGATTTTACCAAAGTTCTGTGTAAAAATAGTTTTAAGCTCTGCCTGCAGCTGACACTGCCCAGAGATCCTTCCTATGTACAGAGAAATGCTGGGGCGACATGGGGCTGAGCTGGTGGACCTGTGTGTCTCCACCCTGAACCAACCCCCTCAGAGGCACAGAGCTGGGCTGTTTCCTGGCTATGAAAACCTTTATCAGATATGAGCCTCTCATCTCAGAACTCCTACAGTGGATCACAGCAGAACTGAGACAGAATGGGCTTCAGAGACCCGAGAGGTCCTCTCATCCCTCAGACACCCTCAAGAACTTGCAGAGTTAAACCCCACACTGCTCAGGCCTTGAGCCCCCAGCTTACCACTATAATGGCAGTAAGAGTGGTCTTTTGGGCAAATTGAAAGTCTCCCGGGCCCTTGAGGTTTTCGATGGCATTAGAGATCTGCACCACACTCTTCATGAAAGCCATTTTGAGGCAGATGTCCTGTGCTCAGACCAGACAACGGGATGGAAGAAGCATGTTGTGAGTGAGTCCAAGGATCCCCAGCCACAGTCTTCGTGCCTGGACCCTGTAGCGACCTAATGATGCTCCTTCCACCACCCTGAGAGATAGCCAGCCTCATTCTGTCCTTCAGCCACAGAGAGAGCACCTGCCATGTGGTGGGGCTGTGGGCCAGAACCCACCCACACACACATACACACACATACATACACCTGCAGTGCCAATCACTGAGCTCCCTTGCTGACCAGGGGCACCTAGCTCTGTGTGTCATGGGAGAGGCAGAATAAGTTATTGAGATAAAACCTCTTTGCTTTTACAACATGGATGAACCTTGAGGGCATTTTAATACTGAATGATTCCGCCTATAGAAGGTACCTGGAGCAGACTAGACTCAGAGACAGGAAGTGGAACGGGGCTGCTAGGGGCTGGAGAGGGGGCTGGACAGTCATTTGATTGGTGCAGAGTTTCGGTTTTGCAGAACAGAGGGTGCTGGAGACGGATAGTGGTGATGGCTGCACAACTACGTGAATGTACATAATACCACTTAACAGAGTCCTGGGTATTGGGGTTATGGGTATTTTACTACAATTTAAAAAATAATAACAACATAATATGTGCTTCATTCTCTGTGTTTTCCCTTCCTTGTTATTCGAAGAAAGTAGCTAGTCCCTTTGCATTTCTGAAGACAACCCCACATTTTGTCCCTTATGAGAGGCCTAGGGGCAGCTATCTGGGGTGGAGGGCAGAGGCTAGGGTAGAGGGAGGGAGAGAGACTGGAAAGGGGGGCTCATCTTGTGACTTCTGAGGAACCGTGCTCCCCCTCCCACTTGAGGAAGGGGCTGCATGCCAAGTCCTCCTGCAGCAAAAAATAGCACAGTCTGGGTCAATGGGCCTCCCAAAGGCTGGGAGTCATGTAGGACTCCTGGATGTCTCCATGTGGGCCATGGGCTGCCAGAGAGGGATGCAGGGTGACATTCTGCCTGCCCGACTAAAGGAGGGCATCTCCTGGGCACTGACGGTGGGTCTGTGTCCTCCTGGGTTACCTGGGAGCTGCTGGTGTAGTGGTGAATGATCTTGGCAGTGATGGGGGTGTCCACATGAGTGAGAAGCATCTGCCAGTGGCAGTGCAAGGCCACACAGCTGTACATCACCATGAGCGCGCTCTTCACTGTCTCCCGCCTCCACGGGTGGTCCTTCTGCAAGGTCAACAAGAAGAAGACATGCTGGGTGGGGGTGATGTGCTCCACTTGCCCTGCTGGGTGGGAGCAGGGGCAGCCCCAGCTGCTCGAGGATCATCTCTGGTTACAAGACCAAAAGAGCCATTGAGTCAGCCAACTGTGCCTAAAACACTCGTTCATTCAATACTTTTTAATTGAGTACCTATAACATGCTGGGCCCTGGGTGGTGAGTAAGTCAGAGCCAGGTCAGACTGCCCATTAGCTGTGAGCAGTTGGCTCTGTGGAGACTCCTAAGCAGAGGCAGGCTGTGCCTCATACCCCCACCTGCCAGGCACCTGCTCTGGGCCAGGGGCTCTCATGACGCTGGGGATCCAGCAGGAACAGACAGCCTCAGCTCTGCTCTCCTGAGAGGAGGTGTTGGAGACCACCAAACCCTCCATGGACATGAGGCTGGGGCCCCTGAGCCCTGCCAAGCTGCAAATACAATCCAGGTCTCAGATCCTTCTCTGTGGAGCAGGTTGAGAGACACTCTCCACCCAAACAGCCAGACCCCCAGGGCAAGGGTGGAGGTCAAGGCCAAAGCCTGAGGCATCAGTGATGCCAGATGACTGCCCATTGGGCCTCTGCCAGCTTGTGGCACCACACCCTGAGGCAGAAAGCTGGACCAGAGGCTGGCCATGGCTGCTTGGGTCCAACACCTGGCTTTACCACTGCCAACTGCACACCTTTGGACAAGCTTCATTGCTCTCATCTATACCACCTCCATCCAAGCCCCATCGATTCACTGAGGCAGAGCTCCCAACACGTGGAAAGCACCTTCACTTCTTCAGACACAGTGGGGCTGGATGAGGTATGGAACCCTGCATTGCCAGCCTGCACCCAGGTACCCTCATCATGAATAGCAAAAGGCTCAGACTCCTGTGTAATATCTGGGTTCTGAAAGGCCCACTTTGTGTTCTTTAAATTATCCAGATCGCAGTCATTTTGAGGATAGGAGACATGGAGAGGGGTCCTTTTAAAAAAAATGCTTTTTTTTTTTAGAGAGAGAGAAAAAAGAAGAGGGATAGAAAGAAATATCCATGCAAGAGAAACATTGATCGGCTGCCTCCTGCATGTGCTCTGGCGGGGAATCGAACTTGTGACCTCTTGGTTCATGGATCAATGCTCAACCACTGAGTCACACTGGCCAGGCAAGAAGAGAGGTTCTTATTTTGATTGGGTAAGGACCTTGGTTGGGTGCTGAGAGCACTGTTGCTCTAAGAGGCCCCTAGAAACCTGGTTGTAGGGAGATGGAGCCTTACCCGCCAAGCACCAATCTGCCAGGACTCCTCTGATTCCTGAATCCTCTCCTCAAAGTCCTGGAGCACACTCAGCACAGTCTTCACCTGGCCCTGGGCGCACAGGCCAAAGCACAGAATCACACCCTGTGGGGACACCCAGTCAGCTGGAGTGAAGGGGCGGGGAGGGGGCAGAGGAGGAGCCCCCATACACACATACACACATGCACACACATGGGTGCATGAACAAGTACATGTGCACACATGCATACAAAGGAACACACATATACACAGGTACACACACAGACATGAATGCATACACGAGTGTGTGCACAGGTACACATGTGCACATGCATGCATACACATGTCATATCCCCTGAGGGTCCAGAGAGCTCTGGCGGATGGGAGGGGGCTGCAGGGTGCCTCCACCTCTCGGTCAAAGTCCTTGCTATAGTCCGTTTTGTATAGCAGCTCCAGCAGCAACACCTCCACCTTGTCAGCCTCCAGGCCTGTGGCCAAGGTGTAGCCCAACGCCCGGTACAGGAAGCTCTAGAATGTCAGAGGACAAATGGAACTTCAGTGTACAGTCTTTAAAATAAATGTTCAGGGGCAGTTGGACTGTACATACAAGGACAAGCATATTATAAATAGGGGGGCCCAAATTTCTCTCCTATACAAATTGAAACAATTTACACTACCACCAACTAATCCAAGAAGACCCACTTTCCCACATTCTCCCCCACAATAGGACGTTATCAGTGAGAGGTGGGACATTCCCATTTTCATTTATTTCTTTACTAGTGGCCTGATGCATGAAATTTGTGCACATTAAAAGGGACTTAATTAGAGGAAGTATTTTAATATTGCAATTTGCCTTTCTTTATAATAGAAGTGTGAGAGATGAAAGGAAATTAGTAAAATGTATATGAAAATAATATATAAATTTATTAATAAATAAACAGTAACAAAAGGATATAACAACAACAGAGGCATGATATAAAAACAAAAACATGATATGGAAACAACAAAAACATGATACGAAAACAACAGTGCTGCAAACAATGACTGATAAAGTAATTAAACTTATTCTAATATCTCCCTGTAGACCACATTAAGAGTAAAAACACTTTCAGAGTGTTTGGCTAATTTCCCTTGTGATGAAGTATTTAGAACTTTAACATCACATGCTCTTCGAACTCAAGAGAAAGCAACATATAACTGACCATGTCTGAAAATGGGTTCAGGTAGGAATATGCCTACTCTGTCTAGAGTTTGTCCTTGTGATTTATTAATAGTCATCGCAAATGGAAACTGTCTTCGAATTAATTTGAATGGGAGGCCAGTGTCAGATGGGGACAAATCAGTTCTTGGAATCAGAACAACCTCTCGCTCTACAGATCCTATTAACACTTCAGCTTTGATAATATTAGGTCATAATCTTTTGATAATAAATCTGGTACCATTACAAAGACCCCATTTACTACTAAAATTTCTCAATAGCATGATGATTACACCCACTTTCAATTTTAATTTGACATGGCATTTCCTTCAGGAATTTTTCTTTTCAGCATCATCTGTCGAATCAATGGAATCATCACTCAAATATGTGTGAAAATCTCCATCGAGTATATCCAAAATTTCTCCATTTAACTTTTGAACATGCTCATTTTTTGGACAAAGAATTGTGTGTTTAGATATATTTTTAATATTATTTATAGATATACTATTTCAAAGGTAACTTCAATAATAGATCCACTACAAATCATTTCACAGGGGATTTCAATAATATCCATTCCTAAATTAAAACTGCTATCAAGTTTGCCATCTCCAAGTTTTACTAACCATTCACTATAAGCAGAATCCTTTGATCTCATATTTGTTGTAAGAGTAAGGTGACCAGATTTAAAGCGGTACACCATTGACCGAGGGGGTTCTTTCTTTTTCTTTATTTTTTTTTATTATTACTTAAAATATTACAAAGAGTAATTGGAACTTTTTTAAAACGCCGTGGGACGCAGGACAAATTGTTAAAAATCGGGACTGTCCCGCCAAAAGCGGGATGTCTGGTCATCTTATGTAAGAGACAACTTTCTGCAACATCCACAAACATTACAGTACTTCAAACTCATTTGTACTATGGCTGATCGCATAGCATGCGGTACAATACTGAGACATTGTCGAAAATTCCCTCTGAGAAGGAGAGCTTTCCCACCAATACAACATTCAAATTGATAATTTCTCTTAGTCATCTGTTTATGGCAATGTATAGCATGACTGGATGCCCTGGTGCATTCATCAATAATGAGAAGTTGGGCCTTTTTAATAGTTTTAGCAACTTCACTGTTTATATTGAGTCTAGAAATTGAAGTTTCATTTAACGGAATTGGTCATTTATATTGGGAATGAAAGGTTGTTCCACCGAGAAGTAAATTTGCAGCAATTCCTGTAGATGCTGTGGGTAAAACAGTACCACCACGACCTCTAATATAATGTATTAACACTTTATACAGATATGCTGATGAATAGGATTCCTAGCTGGCAGGCCCCTGACAGCAAGCTATACAACAGCGGATTCTATAAGGAGTGGGGCTCCCTCCTCCTACTGTCAGGGTCTGGTTCGAAGGCTGGCCACGCTCCCTGTTGGGTCGGACCCAGAGTTCTACCACACCATGGTCTCGCCTCAGCAACCCAAGACTGATTGCCGCTGGATGCTCCTGGCGCTCCCAGGGTGGGTTCTTCCCTCAGGCCTCAGCTCGGGGTGGGCACAGCTGTTGCCAAGACAACCCAGGACTCACTGCGTCCTTGCTCCAGGGGTGGGTTCCTACATCAAACCTCAACATCGCCCTCGCCCTTGAGAGAAACAGCTCAGGGAGGGCACAGTCGTTGCCAAAAGGACCCCTGCAGGACTGACTTTCTTCTGGTTGGTCGGTTGGTTGGTTGGTCGAGTCTCGCAAGTGATGGCCATTACACCCAGGGTTTTTATATAAATAGATTAGTCATGTAGATCACCTTTGCATAATCTCAAGATCCATTCTTGGAATTTCTGTCTATATTCTTCCACATTTCTGGTTCAGTTATTCTCCTATTTTGTTTTCATTGGTTTATATATTTGAAATCCACATTTAATCCACACACCTGTAGAAGGTAACTATGATTATAGTATTGAGAGATGAGAAAGCAATCAGGAAGTGGTAGAACCAGGAACCCTAAGGCTCACTTCTTAACAAAGGAGTATCAGAAGAATCAACTGGCAGATCACTTTCAGTTGTCTATTTCCCAAATGTCTCATTTCCCTTTTGATTTTATTTATGATAATTTTTTTTTTTTTTTGTCACACAGAAAATTTTCATTTTCATTGAGGAAAGCATCTTTCTTTTCCTTTGTCTTTTCTGGTTTATTTTCATGCATATAAAGGTCTATTGCATGTTAAGATCATAAAAATACTCACCCCCTGTATTCTTCTGGTTGCCCCGTGGTTTTATTTTATTTAGTACACTTCAATCTTTGCTCTGGGACAGGGAATCCTTCCTTAACCTGCTTCATTTTCAATATATTTTTAGCTATTCTCTTACTTTTTTTTCCCACTCAGATGAACTTAAAAAGAATTTTGTAAAGTTTCATGAAATTGTCAAATTTCCACAAAAATCCCTTTTGGGAATTTGATTGGGAGTAAATTATATAGTAGATTAATTTGAGAACAATGGACACCTTTACAACATTGAGACCCTCTTTACGGCAAGAGGTGGTATCTATTTGATTAGGGATTCTCTTAGCTCCCCTGCCTCTCCTTGCAATTTTATGTTCTTCACATATTTAATATTTTATGATTGAAGATATTTTGATTATATATTTTACATTGCACTGGTCCTTTGACTATGTTTTCATTATATTATATTGTTTTGTATTTTTGTTTTGTTTTGTTTTAGGAAAATAATGATTTCTGATGTTAATTTTGGCCTTATCGTCTTTACTGCTAAGCTAGAACTTGGAGACTCCTTTAGCCTTCTGTGGCTCTGTCATCCTCACCCTTTCCCTATCTACCAAAATCTGTTCAGATATCTCAATCTGTGCCTGTTGGACTCTGGTATTAGACAACTTCAGGTGGAGAGTGAGGTGAGAAGGATGGGGAAGCTGGTGACTGGAGGAGAGATTGCTCAGCTTCAACAAACAGGTTCTTAAAACACACACACATACACAATACAAAACCTCACTAGTCTGAACCCCCTTCTCTCTTCCCAGGACCCTGTAGACAGCCGTGGGTACAGCTGCTCTCACACAGCTGATGTGGGGACCAACCTTCTCCAGAGAGGGGCTGTCAAAGCTCTCGATCTGGTTATTCAGCTCTTTGCCCAGACGCAGGCTCCAGTTGGAACCCCGAGTCTTCTTGAGGGAGAGTCTCAGAAACTGGGGAGGCAGAAGACATTAGTGTGCAGTGCTCCAGTGAGGCTGTGTGGTACTGAGTAGTGACCCACCTTCTCTAACTCCTCCCCAATCTGTGAATCACTGGATCCACAAAGCCCTGATCCAGTGCTAACATTCTGTGGGCCTAGGGATCTGGGGAACAGCTGTGGCTTGTGAGATGGTGGGAGGGGTGTCACCCCTGTGCTGATTTCCTGAGTACTTGGTGTCACAAGAATGAAAAGTCCTCTGTTCTCCCCTGCTGCTCGACAGCTGTGGAGTGCTTGGTACGCCACAGGAGAGTGTGTCCTTTAGGGACTCCTAAAATCTCCACATGCCAACCCCACCAAGTGCCCTCTCATCCACCCTCCCTCTCCAGCCTCCGCAGGCTGGGTCACCTCTTTACCTGAATCAGCTTGTCCTCCCAAGTCTCCTGATTCCAGGTAAACTTAGTATGTTCTGCAGAAAGAAGGATCACACACCCTGCTCTCTGCTGCTCCCCTCTGGGGCACCTCCTTAGCCTGGCCTGCGAAGCCTCCCATGGGGCATGCTCACCCATGCTATATTTCCCTCCCTACCTTCCCAAGGACCAAAATAGGCTGTGCTGGTCTACCATAGCCTCGCCTCCCGGTGTGCAAGCCACATAATTAGTACCCCAGTCTACACGCTGAAAGGGCACTTCACCTTCCAGGTACTTGATCAGCAGTGGGATCTCCAGCTCCCACATGTCGGCCATGGAAGGCGCAATGCTGTGGCTCAGGGTCCTCAGGAGGTTGAGCATGGCTATCCCCCTCCCCTCTCCTTCGTAGGGGGATGACATCAGCACCTACAGGGAACCAAGACTCCAGTGGGGCTCTACCCATGGTCTGGGCAGCCCTGGGCTCCTCGCCCCCACAAAGAACACCTGGGACCAGATCGTGAGCTCCTTCCCTACCCCATGGGTCACGGATTAGCATCCGGAGTCCACACAAAGGTGCAAGATGGAGCCCCCCTCCCAGGGGCAGGCAAGCCACTGTCTTGGGGGTGCTTTAAGAGGCTCAAAGGCCGAGCAGAGGAATCTGAAAGCAGGTTCGAGTCCACTGTCCCTGGCACACCTATACCAGAGGGACAGTAGGGACCAGGAAAGCTCTGTCGTCCAAGTGTCCAGCTCCCTCCTCCCTCTGGGGGCTCTGGGAATTAGGAGCTCGAGGAAGAGACACCACAGGACATGGTCTCAGCCAGGCCAGGGCACAACCTGGACGAGCCACTCACCAGGAGACGGGCCAGCAGCTTCTGCGGTGCAGGCAGGTCCACTGAGGAAGAAGGAGATTCGACCCCCGCTGGAGTGCATGGCCCAAACCAGGAGGCGCCCCACCTCGTGTCCCCAAGGTGGGGCTTTACCCTGGAAGGTGCTTTCCTAACACAACCCCATTGTCCACAGGGGATTTTCCATAAAGAACATCATTTTAATTGGCTTATCCTGGGAAGAGTGGAGAATCATGCTATGGGCAGGGGCTTAGAAGATGCTATTTTCAGGATAAGCCCACTTTGTAGTGGATACCAGAGTCTCCCATGAGAGTGTACATCTCTTACTGTGAACCTTGGCATCTACTCAGCCAACAGTCATCAGACACCTGCCCCCCAAATCCCCGCAACTACAGGTGCTGTGAGTCAATGAGTCTGTAAGAAACAAACACAGCGCTAGGACCAGTGGGCAAAGGAGGACCAAGCTTCCGGAGAAGCTGCAAGTGAGAGAGCCGAGTTGGGAGTGGGGGCAGGAGGAAGACCTCAGGGGTGGCCTCACTGGTTGCTCAAAGCAGTCTCCACCGTTTGCTGTCCCTGGGTCTTAAAGGGCACCTCAAATCACCTCCACTGTCAGCTATGCCCATCAGCAAACCCCCGGGAACAGCAGTGTCATCCTGCACATAGCTGGGCCTAGTCACTTTTTTGAGTCTGATGCTCACAGTGCTTAGTCTCGGGGAACACAGTGGAGTGGTTTACAGAAGACTCAAGATGGGACATCTATAGTTCCTCCACCTGGCTCACAGCAGCTCAGAGAGGTCACATGAGGGGAGAGGCTGAGCCAGGACCTCGAAAGGGTGGGGTCTGGGCTGGGTCATGGGGACATGAAGAATGAGCTGCCGGAGGAAGTTTGTCCAGCGTTAATACCTCCTCAGATGAGGCAGGGGCAGGCCTTTGGCCTGCCTGTTTGGGCTCGGAATGCTTCCTGGAGGAGGGGAAGTGTTCAGAGACATGGAGGGTCTCACTTAAGGTACCTGCCCAATCCCACCAGCTGGCTCAGGGATGCTGCCCACCATGCCTGCTCTTGCTGGCCACGTTGGCCTCCCCATCCATGATGTGGAACTGGTGTTCCGCCAGGTTTGTGAGGCTGATGCAGATGGGGGTCAAGACCTCCATGTTATCGGTCTCCATGATGTAGCACAAGAGCCTCACCCAAAACTCCTGGTGGAGAGAGGGGGCCAGGATTAGCTGGGACATCCCATGGCCACACTAGGAGATGGGTCAGGTTCTCCCACAGTGTGGGCCTCACCTCAGTTTCCCATCCTCAACCCTGGCTGGCTCTGCTGCCAACCCCAGTCTTTGTCAGGGCCATCAAGTGACACCCCCCTGATATGGCAGAGGAAGCCAGCTATTCCTGGAGGCCCAACTCCCACTTTGGCTGACCTCCCACCAACCCCACACCATCACATCCTCTTCGACCAGCACCCTCCCTCTAACCCCAAATTCTACAGAGGTGCACCCTGGACAGATGACTCAGCCGAGTTTGCTCACTGTGACAGTCAGGTTTATGTGTCAACATGGCTAGGTGAGAGTACCCAGTTATTCAACCAAACACTACTCTAGGTGTGGCTGTGAAGGGTTTTGTAATCCTTAAAGGAGATTATCTGAGATAGTGTGGACTTCATCCCATCAGTTAAAGAGCCTTAAGAGCAAAAGAAAATAAGTTTTTCTGACGAAGAGGATATTCTGCCTCATGAAAGCTGCATCAGCTCCTACCTGAGTTTCTAGCCTGCAAGCCTGTCCTGCAAACTTCAGGCTTGCCAGCCCCCACAATTGCACAAACCAACGCCTTGAAATAAATTGTGTGTGTGTATTTGTGTATCTCCTATGATTCTGTTTCTCAGGAGAATGATGACTGATAGATTCTTGGAGCCCCCCAACTTCACCCTACCACCTCCCCCCTCCTTGGATGATCATTGAATACCCCAAGCTAATTTTGGTCCCCCTGAGCCTCACTACATATCTCTGGGAGTTTGGACTAAGGCTCCTGTGCTACTAATTAACAAGTGGAGTCACTCAGCTATTCTGGCTGTCAGGATAGAATCCTCAGCTCCTGGGTTCTCCTAAGGAGGTGGCATCACGGTGAACCGGAAACAGCATTTTAATCCTGGATGCACTATTTACCAGCTTCGAAGCCTGGAGCAAGTTAATGTCTCTCTGATCCTTAGTTTCCTCATCTACAAAAGCAGGGTAATAATAAGAGAGCCTAACTCCTAGGGCTGCTGGGATAATTTAATGAGTGTCTACATGCTGTACCCCTGGCACCATACCTGCTATATGCAGGTGCTCAGTGAATTTCATTGTTCTCCTCATTATTTCTGTTATTAAGAAAAGCTGCCACTGGACAGGGGTACCTAGCCCAGGGCCTTACTTAATGGACAATGATGCCCTGCTTGAGCTGCATAGTAAATGTTTCCTATCTTATTGCTATGTCACAGTGTATTGCAATTAAAAGTTGACACATTTATTTTTCCTTAAGCCTGTGAATTCTTTGGGGTCATACTATGTCATTTTGGTTATGTCTTCATGTCTTTACTGTATGTTTATGGAATTAAACCACTAAAATAATTTGTTTTCACACACACACACACACACACACATGCACACACACAACTTATCAGGACTGAAGGGGATTTAAGGCAACAAATACATTTTGGGCAATAAGTCAACTGATACATATTAAAGCTTACTGTGCGCCAGCCATTGCCCAAGCATCTGGGGGCTCTAAGTTCCCATCAAGCACCTGGCTCTGGAACTGGATCTTGAAGGATTACAGCTCAGGCAATTGGAAGATCAAGGCCCTCAAGCATCACAGGCAGTAGGAATGGGAGAAGCAACAGCACAGTTCTGGACATGCACTGTTTCCCCAAGCCTGAGCCATGCAGACATGAGCAATTAGCTTCAGTGTGCCAGCCAGTGGGCAGGTGGGCAGGGGCTCACTCACGTTGGTCATCCCACTGACAGCGGAGGTTATGATCTTCACGGTGTCCATGGTGACTTTGTGGACCATCTTTTCCTCCAGGTCCCTCTGATGAAAGCTCTCCCGGCGATTTGTCTGGAATGCAGAACCAAGGGGTTGCTGCTTGAGGGCTGGCAAGGGGCTTGCTGTGGTCTTGGGTGTGATCTCCTCACCCCCCATGGGGTTGAAGCCCAAACACTGAGTCTCCGGGATGCTCAGAGCCAGGAATGCCTCTCTCTGTTTTCTAGACTCCTGACTGTGTGGCTGCACCCACTTTTGCCTACAGTTTACTGTGTCTGCATACTTGCTTCAAGGACGTATATGCATATAGTTCAAGCTAAGGTAGATTCTTTCTCCGACACTCTGGAAACCATTTCCAAAGTCCACCTGCTCCATGGTCTGCATGTCAGGACCACTCACCAATTTGTAGGTGGACAGGGTCAGCTGAATGGACACATACTTTAGGCCCCAGCCTTTGATCCTGTCCTGGAAGCCAGACAGAGCCAACTGGCCGATGATGCGGAGTATTGCCATTCTCACCTGAGAGGACAGGGCGACAGACACGCTGGGGGTCGGGGTGGGCTCCAGGGTGGGAGGCTGGGCATCCAACGCCCAATCCCATGACATGAGATAATGGAATTGGGGTGCTCTGGGCTGGAAGGCGTCTCAGGAGCCACCTGGCCACTACCCACTCTGTTCACTACCCCTGCCTCATCCAGAGGATCCCACTGCAGTATGTCCACCCCAGAATCTCATTGGACCTTTCAGAGACATAGAGTGCATTGCCTTTTACGTAGACAGCTCCATCCTGAGGGGACAACCTGAGGCTCCCTGGGGCTCATATCGGGCCAGCACAGAACAAGCCTGTTCTCCTTCCCCAGACAGCCTCCTGGTATTGAAGATAGCTTTGCCTGAACCTCCAGTCCAAATCCCCCATTCCCTCCTCGTTTCTGCAGACCCTCTGATTCTGGACCTCTCCTCCCTGGGGTCAGGCAGCAGCCCTCAGGCTCCGAGGCCAGAACCAAAGCTACACTCCAAGGTGGCCTTGTCTGCAGTGGCTCCCTTATCTGGAGGATGAAGGGTATATCCCTCATTTGCTTTTTTCACGTGCAGCAGTGACCTTACGACACCCTTAGGCAGGCTAGCAGCTCTGGCCCAAGCTGAGTCCCCTTGACCTGCCCTCTGTCCAAGTGTGTCTGAGACCCTGGTGGGCAGCAGTGAGAGTGAGATGAGAGCGAGCCACAGCTTTGATGGGCCTCACTCACCTCCATCCTTACTCAGGGATGGCTGGGAGCTAGGTTTCCTATTGAAGGGCTTTACTTCCCCAATCCCATGTTCACTGAGAGACCGGCCTCCACCCACAGGGCTGGAGAGGAGCCACGGTGCTGCTGATGGAAGAAGCCCTTGCCGACTTCCCTTTGCTTTCCAGCAGGGACTTCTGAGCACCACATGTCCAGGTCGCGGCCCTGTTACCTTGGAGCGGGTGTCAGAGATGTTGTTCTTGACCACCCGGATGGCCAGGCAGATGGTCTTGATATTCATTCTGGGATCTGAAAGAGGAAAACCAGCCTGGAGGGCCGATGGCTTCAGAGCTGGGCTCTGAGATGCCAGAGCAGCAGAAGTTCACCTTCCCTGGACAGGCATCAGGTGGCTTGTCCACGTCACAGCCTCCTGAGCCTCCAACTCACCCCACATGCTGAAGGGCACTGCCCTCAGAGCCTCCCAATGCCTGGCCCACCCCACACTGGCCCACCCTAGGGCCATGTGCTTATGCCTCACTCCCTCAGTCTCTACTTTGTCTCTCTCTCTCTCTCTCTCTTCCTCTCTCTCTCTCTCCCTCTCTCTTTAAATTGATGTTTAGAGAGAGAGGAAGTGAGAGAAGGGATAGAAAGATAGAAACATCAATGAGAGAGAAACATCGATCGGGCTGCCTCCTGTATGCCCCACACTGGGGATCAAGCCCACAACCCAGGCATGTGCCCTAACTGGGAATCAAACTGGTGACCTCTTAGGGCCTGGGTCAATGCTCAACCACTGAGCCACACCAGCGAGGCCCAGGTTTAGTTGTATGTCTCTTTTGAACCCAGTGAAACTCTCCTTGAAAGCAGGGTCTCCACCTCAGAGCTTCTTAGTCCCCTCAGCTGGGCACACAGTGCTGGGCACACAGTGGGTATGAGTAGGCTGCAAAGCATTCCTGTGGAGAGCCTGGGCTCCAGGGCCAGGCTGCTCGGGTTCAAAACCTGTCCCCAGTATACCACAGCTGTGTGACCTCGGGTGAATCCCTCAGGTTCCCTCTGTGCCTCAGTTTCCTTACTTATAAAATGTGGGTAATTATAGTACCTCCCTCACAGAGGTCCTATGAGCAGTCATGAGTTAGCAGGGTGCCTGGCACACAGCACATGCTGCTTTGTGTTTTAAAACTAATGTCAGCACGCCCTGACATTAGAGGAGGAGGAAGATTAAGGGAGGTGAGAAAGCATGTCCATGAGAAGGTTTTGGAGAGATAATGTGTGGACAGAATTAGGGTTGGGTGCTTCGGATGATGTTCAAGTCTAGGTGTTACTGGAATTCCATGCCGATAGAGGAACAGCAGGAAATGAAGACAGGTAGTCAGGCACTGAGGAGGAATGTTACTTTTTTTTTTCTGATTGTAAAAATAGTGTATGTTGT
Organism: Murina feae; assembly: GCA_004026665.1. NCBI lineage: Eukaryota > Metazoa > Chordata > Mammalia > Chiroptera > Vespertilionidae > Murina > Murina feae. The sequence continues at coordinate 36,543 of PVJC01002152.1, read as the reverse complement.
CCTGGCCAGGTGGCTCAGTTGATTGGAGCATCGTCCCATACACCATAAGATTGCAGTTTTAATTCCGGGTGGGGGCATGTATGTGAGGCAACCAATTAATTTTCTCTCTCTCTCTCTCTCTCTCTCTCTCTCTCTCTCTCTCTCTCTCTCTCTCTCTCCCCCCCCCTCATTACTAAAAGCATAGCCTTAGGTGAAGATTAAAAAAATAATAGTGCATGCCTAGCCAGTGTGGCTCAGTGGTTGAGCATCAACCCATGGAAGTCACGGTTCGATTCCCTGTCAGGACACATGCCTGGGTTGTGGACTTGGTACCCAATGGGATGCATGCTGGAGGCAGACGATCAATGATTCTCTTCATCTTTGATGTTTCTACCTTCTCTCCCTTTCCCTTCCTCTCCCTTAAACCAATAAAACCATTTTGTTAATAAAATATAATTTTTTAAAATAGGGCGGCCCTGGCCAATGTGACTGAGTTGGTTGGATATCGTCCTGTGCATCAAAAGGTTGCTGGTTTGATTCCGGGCACTGCCTGGGCTGTGGGGGTGGATCCCCAGTGAGGGCGTGCAGGAGGCAGCCAACCGATGTTCTGTTCTCACATCAACGTTTCTCTTCCTCCCTCTCCCTTCCGCTCTAAAAAAAGTAAAAATATTTTTAAAAACATTGTGTGTTCATTGCAAGATTAAAATAAAAAATTACCGCTTGGCAGTTTAAGTGTGTCCTTTTAAACCCATTTATGCATAAATATATAGATTTCTTTTAAATAACCAAGGCCATGCTATAGATACTGTCTCACATCATATTATTACACTAAATATATAAAGGGCAGCTTTTCCATGAAAAAGTATAGATTGACTACACCCTTAATGGCTATATGATGCTCCATTGTTCAGTTGTACTATCATTCCACAAATTTTCTATAGAAAAAAATTAGGTTGTTTATAATGTTTTGCTTTTATGCACAATGTTATAATGAACATTTGGGCAATTATTTCATTCAGACAATTGACAAAACATTGGGTTGTTGAGCCCAGATTTTGGTCCCTATCCAATTGAGCATCCAAAATTCTTTATCATTTTACACCTCTATCAAAGAAGTGTAAGAAGCTGGTTTCTTGTTCTTCTACACCAGGGATTAGCAAAGTGTAGCCCATAGGCTCAATTCAGCCCAAACCTGGCTTTTGCAAGTCAGGTTTTATTAGAACACAGCCACACTCTGTAGTCTATGCTTGCTTTTACTCTGCGATGGCAGGTTGAGCCACTGTTCCAGAGACCATGTGGCCTGCAGAGCTGAAAATAATTTTACTATCACTTTTTACAGAAAAATGGCTAGGCCAATCTAGTCATCATCATCTCTGCCCACTGGATAGGTAGCAAGGGTCTTGTTGATGCTTAAATTTGCATTTCTTGAAGAGAGAGTTTTACTGTCAGCAGAAGGTCCTGCACACAATTGCCAGGTTTGTGCCCTGCGCACAGACACTGAGTTCAAGGGCTGAGCAAAAGCCACCCAGGCTCTTCTCACCATGTACCTGCAGGGCTGCATGCTGCCAGCAGGGGGCACGTTGTTCAAAAGGTAAGGTCTGAGCTAATGCATGGCTGGAGACAGTATTTCCCTTTTGATATCAAGGCCAGAGTTTGGGTTTAAGGATTTAAATCAGGAGTTTAGACTGAAGTTGGGCATTGATAGGTCAATGATGATATACCTACATGATATATGAGGCTTTCTATTCATCTTTGAGTTAGCTTTGGAGTTAGTACTAGGATTCAGGTTAACAATCTGAAATTCAGACTCAAATGGAAGCTGGTATTCAGGGTTTAAGGAGAGGGTTAGAGGTGGAGAAGATGAGTCACAGTGCTGGTTAAGTTCAGGTTAGAAAATGTGAAGCAATTGAGAGTGTTGGCTCCTTAGCCCACCCAGTGGTGTCTACAAAAGAGGAAATGACAGAGGTCCAGACATGGGTGAAACTCACCTCTTCTGACACCCACCCGCCTTCCTGCCCTTGCTCACCATCTGCGCCCATCACTGCCCTGATCAGGGTGAGGGTTCCCACTCGGATGGCCTCCTTGCTTATCTCCATTTGGCTGAGAAAGAACTTCATCAGCTCCTTAGGGTAGGAGCGAGCTGCAGGAGGAAGAACAGTTTGAGTCCCTCCCACTGAGCCAGAGCAGTGGGGTGGGGGGCAGCCCCAGCTGTGCTCAGAGCCTCACCGAGGGCTATGAAGCAGTGTTCGATCTCCCTCACATTCTGGCTGCTGTATTGCTGCTGGACGGGGGCCTTGGTGCACACCTGGGAAGGGGCCATGCAGGGAGGGTGGGTGAGATCACAGCCAAGCAGTAGAATGTAGGTGCAGAGGAGAAAGACAAAGCCACCCTTTGGCCCTGATCGGCCACCTGCCATAGCCCGCATCCTGCAGAGCCACCCTGAGAATGCCATGCCCAGCTGCGCTTGCCAGCCTCACCTGGATGTGCAGTTCTGTGAAAATAGTGTGTAGATGCATTTGGGGGACGGGGGTGCTGGTGATGACCGACACTTCCAGGATCTGCCTCAAGACCTGCAACAGATGGCCAAATGGTGGCAGATGCCCTTCCACCAACTCAGGGTCACAGTCTAGACCCTTGATGGTGAGATGATCCTGGATGTAGGGTGGGCCTTAAATCCAGTGACTGGTGTGCTTATAAGAAGAGAAGACACAGAGACAGGGACTGGGAAGAAGGCCACGTCAACATGAAGGACAAGTTAGGAATGATGCTGCCTCAAGCTTAGCAAAGCCTGGACACCAGACGCTGGGAAAGGCAAGCAAGAATTCTCCCCCAGAGCCTTCAGAGGGAATGCAACCCTGCCCACACCGTGATTTTAGATGTCTGGTCCTCAGAACCTTGAGAGAATAAAATTCTGTTGATTTAAGCCACCCACCTTGCGGTTCTTTGTTATTGCAGCCCCAAGAAACTGCACAAAGGTCACAGCCTCGCCGTGGCCTCTAGAACCCTTTGGGATCTCGTCCCTTCCCCCTAAAAGTACCAAGCCCCATGACTCCTCATAGGGCACAGATGTTGCGTCTGCTGTCAATCATCCAAATATCAGACATCCCACCTTCCATCCAGATGGCACTTCGCCTCCTCTCCTCTCCCGGTACACTTGGGGACCAGGCCTCCAGCCCAGGCAAGTTCCTGCACAGCCCGCACCTGGGTGATGAAGAGGGCCTCCAGGCTGCCCTGGTACTCTGCCAGCAGTAGGGGGAGGTAGTCATACACCTCCTCCCGCAGGTCATCGTTGGGCAGGAGCAGGTTCAGCATGGGCTTCAGGGACTTGATGACCCCCAGCTTCACCTACCACAGGAGGGGAATCGCAGGATTCCTTGGCCCAGGGTCCCCAGCAAGGACCAGTGATGTCATCCCTGTCCACAGAGTCAAGAAGGTGTGACAGAGTGGACCTTGGAAGTAGAGTTGAATCCTTGCCCAGGGCCCCACAGGTGAGCAGTGAGGTCAGGCTGTCCCCATGAGTCCCGGTTCTGTCACTTAGGTGGCCTTGTACAGGTACTTATTCACTGTGTCTCTTTCCTCATTTGTAAAACAGTCCTATGGCATAAAGTTGGCATGGAAATAGCTCCCATAGGTAAACCACATGGAGAGCTTCCACTTGCACATAACACAACCCCCATCTGCAAACTCCCAGGGCTTTATCAAGTCAGCTTCCTGGGGCACCAGCTCCCAAGCAATCAGGGTCATGACCTCCTAGCTCTGCCATTAATTAGGTCACTACCTCTGTGGGGTCCTGGGAACAAGGCTGGATCCAGTGGTGTCTCAGCTCTCTCAGCCCCATAATCTAGGGAGCCATTACCTGGGGGAAGGCATCTCACCTCTGGGTTGTGGCTCCTCAGCCACACGGTCACAAAATAGCGATACATCGGGAACAGCTTTATAGCAAACTGCTCCTCGGTCATCACAGGATACATGCTGTCCTCCAGATGCCTCAGGTAGAACTGCACCGTCTCACAGAAGGTCTCCATGGCTACAGTGGGAGAGGGGGAACCCAGAGGGGCAGGAAGCAGGACACAGCCCCATCCAGAGAGTCAAAGATATGTGACAGAGGGGACCTTGGAAGTAGGGTTGAGTCCTTCTCCAGGAGGTTGGGAACGCACACACACTTCCACAGTTAGTAGGTTACTGAGATGGCCTGGGACAGCCCAGAAAAATCCCCTGTACATCCCTCTCTCTCTGCCCTCCCAGTGCCTTACCACTCCCTAATTTTTATCCCATATACCTGTGTATGAAAGAATCCCCCGGGGTTAGGTGACATTAAGCACACAGGCATGTCCAGGCCCTGGCCCTCGAGATTCACATGCAGGGGTCTAGGATGGGGCCTACACATAATTCTTTACCCACATCCTGGGGATGCCAATACAGAGGGAAGCAAACCCAGTTTGCCCTATTTTTCTCAGGGTTCAGGGATTTGGGGACCAAGAAAACATTATGTAATGAAAACTTTGGCAAGGAGATCAGACGTAAATAGCATCAAAGACCTGCCCAGGTCAGGCCCAACACGGAGACATTTTCCCTGGTCTCTACCCTGTGAATCCCATCCCCTTCACTGGTCTTCTCCTGAGAAGCTTAACTACAGAGCAAGCCAGAGGAGTCACAGGGACAGCTTCCTCCTCTAAGCCACCTGCCTCCCCTGGAGAGCCAGTCAGAGGCCACACCAAGTAGTAGATTGAACAAATGTTTGGGAATAAATGAACAAACAGCCTCTGGTTCAACAACCCCCTCACCCACCCACTTCTTACCCCACTTTCCCCTCAGCACCCTGACTGGGCCAGACCTTCAGGCCCACGGGGGACACGTACCACCACAGATCACCTGGCGCATCTTAGCTTCGTTGACGAGTCTCAGCATCGTAAATATGGTTGCCAGGGTGATGCCCATATAGGGCATGAACTCAAACACTGTAGTGTGGGGGAGGGGTGAAGGGAGCAGGATTAGCTGGGAGAAGGCAAAGATGACACCTCCACTCTGCTCCCAACCCAATCCCTGATGCCTGCTGAGCCAAGGAACCCCTTTGTGCCCCTGCGGCCATAGGAAATAGTGTGGAAGTCAAGAGGTGAAGAGCCAGCTGGATGTAGGTGAAGGGAAAGGAAGACAGAAAAGGGAGGGGGAACAGAGAGAGAGCAGAGACAGAGCCGAGGGGGAGATGGGAGAGGCAGGAAGTAGGCGACAGTGGGCGTCAGAGCACGTTGGCTTCCTTGGAATGATGTCTGCTCCCTTGGGGTGTCACAGATTTTCTTGGATGAATGAGAAACAGAAAGAAAGTGAAGAAGAGGAACTGCAAGAAGACCACCAGGTAGAAAAAAGGAGGGCAGAGAAAGGAAGGACACAGAGATGGGAAGGGGACAGAGAAAAGAGGCTGTTGGGAGAAAGAGTAACAGGTGACAGGTCCCGCTCCGACACCTCTCTGAGCCTAGGCCTTCCACTGTGCTGGGAGTCCCCATCCTCACCAACATGCTTTCTTTAGACTTTCCTTCCATGGCTGGGCCCCTTCCTTTTGTTCATCCATCTGTCCCTCTGTCCTGGTTCTCTGGCCTCAGCACACAAGAGGCCCAGGCCCTCCCTTGCCCCTGAACCCCTCCAGCTTCATCTCACAGCAAGTGACCGATCCTCTTTGTCTTCATCCCTCCCACCTCTCTCCAGCCTGCCCAGGCTCCATCCCCAGCACACCAGGAAACTTCTTGGCCAACCAGTCTTCTCCAGCCTCATCTTATTGGCCCTTCAGCAAGACGGGACACAGCCAGCCCCTGTGCCCTTTCTGAATCACTATCCTCTTTGCAAGACCCATTATACTACACTGTTCTCACCTTCCTCCCCATTCTTACGATCCCTCCTAAGCCTTCTTAATGCTGAGGCTTCTCTCTTCTCTTCTCTCTCTTCTTTCATGTCCTTGGGATCAGTGGCTTTGAACACCATCTATACTCTGAGGTCCCTTGGTAGGAAGGTTGAGCCCAGATCTGCCTTCTGAACTCAGCATCCACACATCAGCTCCCCACATGACCTGTCCACTTGAACATCTCACAAGGAATACAAATTCAATACATACAAATGAGGTTCTTTCTGAGCCCCAAGTTCTCTCTCTCCATGTTTCCCATCTTAGGACGTTAACAACCATATTGCTCAAACCTGAAATGTGAGAGTCATTCTTGCTTCCTCTACACACAACCTATAGTTTCATGCCCAAGCCCCATCCATACCTTCCATCTGTTCACTGCTCAACAAATGCACTCCAACCCAAGGCACCATCATCACACATTCACACATCTCCCGCCTCCATCCACACAACAGCTAAATTTCATCAGGCAATTCTGCAGCCTGAAATCCCTCAGTAGCTTTCTAATGCCCTTAAATACAATCCAGACTCTTTACCCGCTCAGTCTGCATAACTTTCTAACCTCATCTTACAGCATCTCCCCTGGCTCTAATTCCAGTCACACTGACCTCTCAGCTTTTCAGAGAAGCCAAGCTTTTTCCTGCCTCAGGACCTTTGCATATGATGTTTTCTTAGTGCATCCCACTCTTCACACAGATATCATCATCTCGTCCTTTAGGTCACAACTGAAATATAACTGCCTCAATGAGGACCCTACAGAGATAAAGTCTTCTCCCTCATCCTGATTTCAAGAAGCCACATGGCTGTCCTCTTCACACCCTCATCTCTTATTATTACCACTTATTTTCTTGTTTACTTGTTTATGGTCCTTTATGAAGGTAGAAACTGTGCATTTATTCCCTGTTGTAGCCCACCATCCACCACAATGCCTGCATGGACTCAGTACCTCTTTTGTGGAATGAAGAGAAAGGGAATGAGAGAGAAGGGAAGTAAAATGAGAGACAGAGATGAAAAGACAGAGAAGAAAAGAGCCTCAGAGGAAGAGAAGAGAGAGATTTGGAGGAGATGGAAGGATGGAGGAATACAGACCAAAATGTGAGGCAGAGACACACAGAGAGAATCTTGACAACAGAGAGATTCATGGAGATAAAAAGAAGGAATTCCAGAAAAGGAAAAGAAAAGAGAGGGGTGGGTAGAGACTAGGAGGCAGTGCTGGGCCAGCCCCAGGGGGCCAGGAACTGGGCTAAGGGCCCCCACAGCCTACCATTGCCATTGGCCAGCTTCGCCAGAGTGATGATGACAAACTCATCTGTGAGGTCAAGGGGCTTGAGACGGTGCTGCATCTCATACATGACCACACTGAAGTGGTTCCGGGACAAAGCTACCAGAGTGTCACTGGCCACCTCTGCCTTCATGTAACCCTCCACCTAAGGGGACCAGAGAAAGACATGTGGTGTGACCACCAGCTGGATACTCATAAAACAACCCTCCAGTCTCATGCCTTCTCCAGCCCTGCTGGGCCCCCTTGGGCTCAGCTTGTTCTTGCCCTATGAGGTAGTTGGACAAGGGCCTTGGTTGTCACAGGCCATGCCCACCAATAGCCCCACCCTAGGTTGGTGGGGACACAGGATATCAATGGAGCCCAGAGTTCCACTACCTCCAGGATCTCCCGCATCTCCTTGGAGGCAATGGTCACCAGCCTATGGACGCACTGCTCCTCCAGCTCCCCCTCCTGCTGAATGATCTCCTGCAGGATGTTGTAAATGTTGACTTTCCTCTGGGTGGAGATCTGGGGAACAAGCATGGCGGGTGGGGAAATTCCAAGCCTCAGACCCCTACGCCTCCATCTCCTTCCCTCCTCCATTGAACTCCTCCAACTGACCCCATCAGTGTGGCCTGCAAATGGTCCCCTCTTCCGTGTCAGTCTGGCATGCTCAGTAAGGCAGGTGTCAAGCAGTCAGCACACCAGGTCCTAAGACTTGGCACTGGCCCAACTGAGAGTCCAAGAAGTTGGGTTTGCTCTGCCCTTTGCCCTAGTGAGGGAGTGTTTCAAATCAGGGAATGTTCCTCTATCTCTATTTCGATTCTTAGATAGCACTTATCACTGTTACAAATTATAGGATTGCACGAAGAGGTTGTAACCCAGACCACACCCAGGGGACTGGATTTGAGAATGACTCTCATTGACAAGCCACTCAAGAAATGAGGGATGACTCTGTATGTGGGCCATTGCCTGCAGAGCCCTCTGGGAAGATGGCTTCCTCCCCCAGGCAATAAGAAGAGCACTTTCCAACAGTCCAGACATCTCAGCAAATTTGGGGACCTCAGGAAGAGAGGAATGCACCCAAATCTATATGTTCTACTCATGAAATCTGATACAGAGAGTATTGGTCTTGTTTTCCTAGTCTTGTTTTAGTGACTCAGAAAGGCTAGTAAAACACCAACCAGAGATTATGGCCATTGCTGTTCAGTACCACAAGGCTCGAGATCAGGGATTCACAACGGGTCCTTTCTTTTTTTTTTTTTTTTTTTTAATTGTTTCCTAAGCAGTCTTCTTAGACAATTCTTCTCTAATCGGCCCTCATGAAACCTTAATACCACACACATAGTATGTATCTTTTTATGGGCTGTATACAGGTCTGTGCTTTATACATTAAAAAAAGTAAGATTTTGTCCACTCCCCTCCAAGAACCAGTTTTACCCGTTTGGGGGCAGTATTTCACTCTATTTGTTGAGAATAACTGCTCTGGGTTTTCAAAGTGAACTCTAGAAGGCCTATATGCATAAGTAGCACTCTTGATGAACCTACATAAATGGCCAGGCAAATTGTAATCAGAACATTCTTTCCTGCAATTGAGATTAATCCCTGGAGAATATTTATGGGCACAAGAGAAAAACTGTTGAAAACTTGGAAGTTGGCATAAAACAGGCACTCAGTGGCCTTCCAGTGTGTGGTGCTGCCTGCCAGCCACTTGAGGGTTCTCGGTGCCTTTATCTTGGACTGTCTAGGCAATGGTATGGCTCCATGGGGATAGAAGCTAACTGGCCCAGCATCTCTGGGCCCTGGGGTTGCTGTGTTTTTGCTCTCCCATATTCACCAGCTTTGCTCCTGCTCTAGAATGGTGGCTCCCAACCCCACTGTTTCAGAATATGGAAGAGCTTTTAAAAATTGACATAGCCACAGTCTCCACTAGGTCCTCAAGAAACTAGAACTTCACAGTCCAGCTCATTTCCATACCCTGGCACCTAGCCCTGCACCTTTGACAGTCAGTACTTGTGTGCTGAGTGGTAGATGGATACACGAGCAGCCACTGTGGCTGGGCTCAGAGGAGCAGCTGAGGGCGCAGGAGGCCCTACCTCTGGCACCTGTAGGCAGCGGATGAGAGCATTCATCACCATATAGGGCTTGGCGGTGGCCTTCTCCGTGATTATCACCGAGGCCAGCATCTTCCGCATGTCAGGACCTGCCCCAGCAGCGTCCATCTTTGATTCGCTGTCTATGATGTTGAGGAGGTTTGTGACTTGTTGGAAAGTCCCTGAGACAGAGATAGCACAGGTTTGGTGCTGAGGTGACCATTACAGAAGGTGCTCCCTTGCCCCAGCCTCCCCGTCACCTGCACAGCCTTAGCTGCACTTGTGGTGTGACTGGGCCGGGACCTTCCTGTCCACCAAGTGGATGGAGATACTTAGACGTCAGCTAGGACTTGCCCTCAAGGAGTTAGTGGCCAAGATCAGACAGGAATGCAAGGATGTGGGTGACTTTCTTACCACCATCATCTGGTTCCAAAGGTTCCAGGTCCTCTGTTTCTTCTGACAGGTCCTCGTTTGAGTCTGTTGCTGATTCTGCCATCTCTTTCTCAGGCTCTTTTGACATAAATAAGATTTTAAAAATACTCAGTGTGTTGACACAGTCTAAGATGACCTCCAATGAGTCACACCCTGTATAATGCCCTTGAGGGTGGGCAGACTCCAGGATTTGTTTCTAAATAATAGAGTATGACAAAAGTGAAGGGAACCACTCTCAGGATCACATTATGTCATATCAGTCTTAGCAGATTGGAGAAAGAAATTCTCCTGCCAGCCTTGAAGGATAACAGCCATGATGTGAACTGCCAATGCAGGAGGCCATGTGGCAAGGAATTGAGAGCCTCCGTCCTACAACCACAAGGACCTGGATTCTGCTAGCAACCACATGAGCTTGTAGAGCATGCAGTTATCTAACCCCCTGAGTGCAGCCTGAGATCCCAGAGCAAAGGCCTTGGATAAGACATGCCCAGACTTTGACCCACAGAAACTATGAAATAATAAATGGGTGTTGTTTCAAGCCACTAAGTTTATGACAATACGTTATACAGAAATAAATAAGTAATACACTTGATTAAGCAGGGCTTCCTCCCTGTTTTCAAGGCACTGAAAATGAAAGATGAATTAGAGATCTACCTCTGCAAGGTTCACAGTTCTTTCAAAGGCTATCACATCGGCAGCTTCTTAAGGGTTGACAAACACCAACATAGATGTCAAGATGGAAGATTCAAAACTCCCAGGTCCTTTCTCTTCCTGTTCCCAAGTTCCTCAGTCTCAAACTCCATCCCAAGGCCCTTCACCATCCCGTGCCCTTCCTTCTAGGGAATCCTTTAAAGAGCTACTCTGGGACCTAAATACTGACCTTTTCTCCAAACTCTCTCCAAGATGGAACAAAAACACAACACAAGAAGCAGCTCTGTTCTTTGCCTAATATACATCAATGGTGACTTGGACAATGGCAGGATCGGTTGTCAAAACGGGAGACAGTTGGGCTCCTCAGTGGTAACACATATGAGGACCAGGTCTCCTGGCGGGTGGAGGGCTTCATTAGAATCATCACCGTTAGGTGCCAAACCCTTGGAACTTTGAGCTCCAACTGCCTCCCTGAGTCTCTGTCAAGTGAGGACTTTGAAGAGTGCACAGATCCTGTGAGAAAAATCCCACATCATGCTGTTTAAACGTTTCTTAAATATTATTCATGTGTCTGGTGAAGTATGGTGGCTTGTTTGGGAGAGGAAAATGGTGGGAGGAAGGTGCTTCACAACCTAGTCGCCTGGGGATACTGTCATAGAGCCCCCAGGGTGGAGAGGTGTGGTCTGGGCAGCTGGAGGGGAGGAGGCTGACAGAAAGTCCTGGGAAGAGGACTCCTCCCTGAGGATTGGGTGACTTGCAGGATGAGGAAGGGGGTTTCCACTGGCAGAATACTTAGAAGATAAAGAACCTTAAGGAAGGCAGGGACCTTGTGTCCTTAAACCAAAAATGAGACCCAAAGGATTTCCCTGCCACTTGCAGCTGTGAGAGAGTCTAGATCACCAGTTTGAGCAATGAATTATTGGCCTCAGAAGCCTTTTATGAATTACAGGGTAACAGAACAAGACTCACAGCCACCTGGGCCTTGGTGCTCAGTTAAAATTACACTTAGTGTTTGCCCGCCCTGCCAAGAGGGAGTGAGTTCCTCAGCCTCTGCTTGGACACCTCTAATACCAGGAAGCTCATTACCCTCATTAACCCATTTCTATTTCATTGACTTTGGGTGGTTAGAAGATGAGCTTCCTCTCTTTAGTGCCAAGCATATCTTCCCATAAAAAGTATGCATTGTTCCCTGATCTGCCCTTTGGAACAATATTGACTAATATGAAATAAACACAAGGAGACAATTATCACAAGTCCCGTCTTTCACAGACCCTTCTGTCCTACCTCCTCCCACTCCCCTCTAAGCCTTCTTTTCCATCAATTAGTCAAGTGACATGATTGCAATTCCACAGCAGTTAAGTGGGGTTCCCCATTCTGTGGTGGATATAGAGGTAGATAGGACACACCTTTGTCCTCTGAGGGTTTAAGACGCAGCACATAAGAAGTCATGAATTTAGAGCTGAAAGTGAATGTATCAGTCACTGCTGTGTAACAAGCTTCTTCAAAACCACTTATTAGTGTTTGCAAGTCAGTGGGTGGTGAGCTAGGTGGTTCTGTTGTTCTGCACCTTGTCCAGCCAAGCACAACTGAAGTCACTCATGCATCTGCAGGAGCCAGTGGGTTAAGTGAAAGCTGGCTGGTCTAGGATGGCCTCACACACAGGGATCTAGCAGTTGGCTAGCTACTGGCTGAAGTGACTAGGATGATTGAGATAATCGTGTCTCATAGTAGCTAGGTGGGCTTCAAAGAAAGTGAGCAGAAACATGAAGGCCTCTTGAAGCCTAGACTTAGAATTGGCACCATCACCTCTGCCATATTCTATCAGTCAATGCAGGACACAGGCCAGCCAAGATGCAAGTGATAGGGTAATAGATCTTTCCTCTTAACCAGAAGAGCTGCAAAGTTACATTGTGAAGGACATGGCTAGCGGGAGTGTTGAATATGACCATTTTTCTTACACACCAGGTGAGTGTGTATGTATAGAAAAAAAAGTGAGATGCCCCTGAATACATTATCTAGAGAGAATACAAAGACAATGAGATCAAGGAGAAAGAAGTGGCATACGTATAAGCCAAGCCAATGGACTCAGACAACATCCCTTAAACCAAAAATGGGGCCCAAAAATGGGATGAGAGCATGAGCGTGTATGGCAGGGGGGAGAGTTGGGGGTTATTGGGAGATGAGGACACATTTGTAATACCTTGACCAATAAAGAAAAATAAATAAATAAATAAATAAATAAATAAAATTTCCAATTTAAAATTTAAAAAAGACACAATACCAAGAGAAAAAAAAGGAGAAAGAAATGGACTCTGCTTGGTTTTCCAAAGTGAAAATACTTTTTATTTCTCAGATCATGACAAGAATATTTGACTCACATGCAATCCATTCATAAAATCAGCCACTCTTGTGCTTTCACACTGCAGAGCTTCCCACCTCCATTTCTAAGGGAACTAACTTGAAAATAAGAAAACATTGTAGAAATCTGTGAGGGTAAAGGTATGGAAAGGCCCAAGGCAGAAAGTGGGGACAATGCTTATGTAGTGGACACATTTGATGGCACCTCTCCAGAGACAAGTTTCCCTCTTCTCTGATCCTTCGGGTCACAGTTATGGGCTCCTGGTGGTCATGGTTTCCCTCTGTATTCCCTCCCCCAACACTCCTGATTAGAAAAGGAGAGGAGAGGACACCTGGTCTAGCTGGACTAATCAGATTCTTTCTCCCAGGAATTTAAAACTCTGGGCAAGACAGAAAACCAGTCAGTATCCTATATAATCTTGGGGTTGAGAAATCAGGAAGCTGGCCCTCAGGGCTGGCAAGCAGTAAGTGACTCTGGAAGGGGCAGGACAGTGCACCCAGAATGCAATGGATTTCACGGGCTTAACACAGCTCTTGCCCTGATTTCCAAGACCACAGGCAGGGCTGTCAGGGTCGCAGGACACTCCAGTGTAAGATGCCCCCATGGTAAGGACGATTCGAGTCCCTAGCCTCAGTGATTCCCATGGCTGTCTTAAAGGGGGTTGGCATCCCCCTTCTTGTGGCCTTCCCTGCTGGGGAGGAGGCTGCCTGTAAGCCGAATGTGATCTGGGTCTATGGGTACTAGGCACTTAACCAAACTTCCAGGGATTGGGAAGTCCACTCCTCTGCCTCAGGAGCAAAGCAGTTTGGCCAGTGTTCCTGAGTGGTCAGGTGAGCAAGGGGGCGGGTTCTCGAGAACAAGTGGGAATGCCCAGGGACCCAGCCAGAAATGGTCAAGTGAACAAGGGATTGAGGCTAGGTGACCAGCTGGAAGTGGTCAAGTCAACAAGAGGGAGGGGCCCATTGAACAGCAGGAAGTGGTGATGTAAATACGGGGTGGGGCCAGGTCAACAGCTGGATGTGGTCAAGTAGATAGGGTGATGGGGCCATGTGAATACGGAGGAGGGTTACAAGATGACACAAGATGACCTTCCTTTGGTCCAACTCTGAATGGCAGCAAGAAGGTCCCTGCCCTCACAGAAGGGCATTCCCTGTGAATGAGGTAGGGACAGAGGAGCAGAACAGGACCCAGAGAATGGGAAAGAGAAAGCTGTCACTCAGAGCATGTAGAGACAGAAGAAGACAAGAGAGGCTCCAATCATCCCACCCCTTTTGTACACTTGGCCATGAGCCTGAGTCCTTAGGTACCCCACTTCCTTACATAAAGACCCCCTACTTGCTTAAGGTGTCTAGAGTTGGGTTCTCTTCCTTGTGGGACTAGAAACATGAAGGTGCAGAGGAGCCCGTGAGAGCTCAGAGCAGCTCAGGATCCCTGAGAGAGAGAAGGGGGCACGGAACATGGGCAGTGAGCCCAGGAGATGGTCACTGAGTGGACCGGAAGTGGCTAGAAAGAGGGTGGACCCAATTCAAGAGTCACCACAGGGTCCAAAGATGTGGGGAGAGAGCTGGTGTGAAGAGCATGTGTTCCAAAAGCAGCCTGGGAAAGGAGCAAATGAGGCAGAGTCAGGAGAAGTCCTAGCCATCCATGTGACACCCCGCTCCAACTTGAAGCTTATATGATTAAAACGTTTGCAAATAACACAAAGCAACACGCAGAGGTATGGAAAAAAAATTAAAGGCAAAAAAATTTAAATGGAGAAAATACTTTCGGTACATGGCAGAGAATATTCTCATTAGGGCAGTAAGCTCTCTCAGCCAACCCTCGGGGTAATACATCCAGAGCAAAATAGGCAAAGGAATAAAACAGAAATACAAATGGCTCATAAGCTTGTAAAAAATTCAACTTTTAATAGTAATAATAAAATAGGAGCAAATTTAAAACAAGTTTCCATGTTTCTCTTAACAAAAAACTGTTGTTATTGCTTTGGGGTTTTTTTTGGGGGGGGGGCTGGCAATATATTACTTTGTATTGCAGAGGTGTGGGAACCTGGCTTTCTCACACCATCTCGGGATGCAGTTTGGGAATATTTCAAAACACTTGCAATGAGAAGCGGCCGTGCCCTACCCAGATGTTTTGTGTTCTTCTCCCTTCAGTGCACAAACCCACCTCCAACACCACAGCATTTCCCTCCCTGGGGGCTCTCTGGCTTCCAGAGGCCACATGCTGACTGGAAGTACAGGGAATTAGTAACCAGTCGGAAGCAGCCAATCACTGGCAAGGCAAGTGTTCAGATACCCAAGGGCCTTGCTTCTTCCCACGATAAGTTGGGTGCATTTTGTGCGCTGGCTCCCAGCATCCACCAGCGGGATTCAGCTCTGTCACCCATGGAAGAGCCAGCTTCTTGGGCGGCCATCACGCCCCATCCCACTGCCCACGCACCTTCAATTCCCAAATAACCTACTTGACCTGAATCATCGTTGCAGAGAAACCCAAATGGAGACAACCACTGATTAGCTGTAAAGCTCTTTCCCATGGAAATAGTCAGGAATATGAGTTAAGACTTAGCTTTTTTTTTTTTTTTTTTTTTTTTTTTGTTTATAAAAGTGGATCCATCCAGATGTTGTGGTTAAATACATCCTGGTATATCCATGCAATAGAATAGTCCAACGAAATGTTTCTATAAGACCTGGGAGAAAGTTTGTGAAAGTGTGAAGTGGAGAAAGAATGGTAAACAACGCTGAAAATATAGGGCATAGCTGCAATATTTTATGTGTACTTGTCAAAACAGCAACTGTGATTATTTCTGAGGATCTCAGGTGATTTTTATTTTCTTGTGTGTGTATGTGTACAACTCTGTATTTTTCAAATTTTCTGCCATAATCATACATTACTTTTTTAATTGGAAAATATAATTGAACAATAAATAAAAGCAACACCAATGAAAAGGAGAATATCTAACAAATATAATTTATATAAATTTATTGATATGATTTTAGTTGTGGGGAACACACAGCAGAGAAAAATATACTAGCCAGACATTACACTTTGGGCTTTTATCAAATTTGGATCCATTTGGCACAAGCAATGATTATCCTTTTAAACATATTACTCATCAATTTCATACATCACTCTTTTCCCCCAAAGAAAGAAATCATACTTTGTTCTCCAAGGGCCCTGTGTCATTCATTCATTCAAGTACAAAGCACTAGGCTTTAAAGGAATAACTGTTTCCTTCTTTAAATATGCAAAGTGATATCTGTGAAGTAAAGGAACAAATTAGGACCTGCCATTATTACTGAAGAAATTGATCACAACAGTCTATAGAAACCAGATGATGTTAGAACTGTTATCTGAGGCGGGGACAACAGTGGTTTCCAAACAGCCCCATTTCTGAGTAAGAAAATTAATGCAGGATAAGGAGGGACCTGTCCAAGCCTCTTGGCAAGTTCTTTGAAAGGTAGCAAATATAGTCCAGATGAAAGGTATTGAAGGGGGCAGAAAAGATTTTCAAAAATTTCTAACTGCAGGTGTGACTAGCAATTAAATTATTTTTATTAAAAAATACACTCTGGGTGTCTAACTTACAGTAAAGTTTTCTTCAATGAGCATAACATGTACTTAACACTGAGTGCAAATTTGGATCACCTAACATTTTTCACCCATTTCTCAGTGTGCCTTGGATTTGTTAGATTTCTTAACTCGCCTTTTTTTCCCAAAGCATTTGCGGCAGCCGAAGGCACAGCATTTATAGACAACAAAGGCAACTCCCAGCACAATGACCAAGAGGAAGCCAATCACGTCCAAAGAATGGTACTGGTACCAGGTGAGGAGGTGGGCCGCGGGGCGCAGATGTGGGGCCCCCTTGTGCCTCATCACGAACTCCACCCAGAATACAGCCAGGTCCAGTGGCTCAATGGGGCGGTCCTTGTGGAGGCTGGAGAGGCGCATGATGTTTTCCTTATAGCTAAACACAAAGACAGTTATGTTAACACCTGGAACATAGAAGCCAGTGAACTAACCTTCATTTATGTTTGCATGTTGCTTCCAGTGAGAAGTGCTATCTGGTTTTTCCAAACTTGGTAGAGAAAATGTATCTCTATTATAAACAGCACACACACACACACACACACACACACACACACACACACTGTTCTTTATTGAGAGAGAGAGAGAGAGAGAGAGAGCTAGGGGGGGAAGGGAAGGGAAGGGAAGGGAAGGGAAGGGAAGGGAAGGGAAGGGAAGGGAAGGGAAGGGAAGGGAAGGGAAGGAAAAGGTAGGGTACTGGAAGCCAAAAATTATAATTTTAAATTGTTTGAAACCTGCATGTTACTTTTCTTTTCTTTTTTCAGTTATATTTTTGTAGGAAATAATTATATGTTGTTATAGTAAGATAAAGGAATAAAGGAAAAGATCATGTCAGAAATTATGAATGATTTCTTGTTCAAATGTGTAAACAATCACATCTAGCCAAAGTAAAAGCCATTTTTAAGTGCCATCTCCAAGACAATGGTAAACTGTCGACCTAATTGATCTAAATTTTGCATGAGGTTGAGTCTATGCAGCCTGTTAAAGCAAAATGGATTCCTGTGTATTTGGCACAGTGTTGATAGCTGAATCAGAACATCCAAATCCAAAATGAGTTAGATATTTCAATGCTTAGTATAATGCACCAGGAGAAGAAAGAGAAGGAGGCGGAAAAAAAGGAAGAGAAGGAAGGGGAACAAAAAAAAAAGAGAAGGAAAAAAAAAAGGGAAAGATTAAAAAAAAAAAAGCACTTCTATTCAGAAGCAATTATGATCATTGCAGTCCTTAAACATGTCTGTCATTTTATTTGTATACTAGGGGCCTGGTGCACCAAAATTTGTATACTTGAGGGGGGGTCCCTCAGCCTGGCCTGTGCCTTCTCCCAGTCTGAGACCCCTCGGGGGATGTCCATTTGCCAGCGGGGAGCAGGCCTATGCTGCATTCGGACATCCTTAGCGCTGCTGAGGAGGCAGGAGAGGTTTCCCACTACCACCACTGTGCTGGCAGCCATCAGTCTGGCTTGTGGCTCAGCAGAACTCCCCCTGTGGGAGCACATTGACCACGAGGGGGCAGCTCCTGCATTGAGTATCTGCTCCCTGGTGGTCAGTGTGTTTCATAGTGACTAGTCATTCCCAGTTATTCTGCAGTTAGGGTCAATTTGCATATTACCCTTTTATTATATAGGATAGAGGCCTGGTACACAGGGGGAGGCTAGCTGGTTTGCCCTGAAGGGTGTCCCAGATCAGGGTGGGGGTCCCACGGGTGTCTGGCCAGCCTGGGTGAAGGGCTGATGTCTGTTTGCAGACTAGCCAAGCCCCGAAGAGGGGACCTTCACCCCATGGAGGTGTGGCCAGCCTGGGTGAGGGGCTGAGGGCCATTTTCAAGCTGGACACATCCTCCCAGCCACCCAAGCTCCCAGCCTCTCCTATTTTCTTTCTTTCTTTTCTTTTCTTTTTTTTTTTTTTTTTTTTTTTGGCAGGCTGGAAGCAGGTATCTGGGATTTATTTAGCTTCTATAATTGGAACCTTGTAACCTTGAGCAGAGCCCAGGGCCAGCCAGGGCAGGCAGGAAGCTTGGCTTCCTCCATCACCAGGGGCAACCCAAGCCTCCTGCTCACTCCAGCTCCATGGCCACAGCCATCTTAGTTGGGTTAATTTGCATACTCGCTCCTGAGTGGGTGGGTGTGGCTTGTGGGTGTAGCACAGTGGCAGAGTGATGGAGTGATGGTTCATTTACATCTTTCTCTTTTTTATTAAGAGTGTTGATATTACTATAACATAATATTAATATTGTGCCATAAGTTCGGTTAAACATCTTTCTTATATATAAAATTTCTCTTAGGCAAGACAGATTTCCTTGGACTTTCATTAATTCATTCAATATTTATTAAGCAACTGTTGGCCTGGTTGCATAATCTGCTTTTTAAACTTTTTTCAATTTTCTTTGTATCATGTAGGTACACTCTAAGCTTAGAATGTTGGAAATATGGAGATTCACAACCAGATGGATGGCTCAACAATGAATAGGTAAAGATAATTAATAACTTGAGCTGATGGATCAGTGTTTTGAAAAAACAATAATGCACTCAAGAACTTCTACCAAGACATTTTTAGGTTTCAAATAGGTATCTATACCACTGAACAAAAGATCAAAATTATATTACTAGTGTGAACATAGAAAATAAATTTCATGAGCACATGGAGAGAAGCTGAGTCTTAATTATACTAATGTGTGAGTAGCACAGAGTGACCCTGACAAGCCAGGCTTCCAGAAGCTGCTAATTGGAATGAAGGAATGCCAACCACACTAACTGCTCTGGGTAGGTTGTTATCCAACACACTGGGCACTTTGCCCTGGGGTTCTGTGGATGTTTCTTTTTTATTCACTACATTACACCACACACACACACACATGTGCGAGCGCTCTCATCTCTCCACCTTTTCCCCTTGTCCAGGCTCAGTGTGTGCCTGTGTCCTATCTCCCCCTATCTGAACACACTCCCAGGTTTCACATCTGCTCTCTTGCCTGATGTCTTTTCTGAAATGAAGCAATTACAGGTGAAAGCTCTTGACACTCTCATAGGCAGGCATGCACACACACACACGTGCATGCATTCACACATGCAAAAATGTAGCTGCACACACATTGTTAACTGTTGGATAAAATCTACCTCTGGGCATCACTTATTTCCATAAGGTTTTAATCAGCCTATTACTAGTGAGCTTGACAGCCATACAATAAATTTCATGCAGAGACCATTTGATCTGATGGCTTTTGCCTTTTGAATCATCTTCAGCCACATTTGAACAAACCTGTCTTCATTTTTCATTATTTGCCTTTTATTATAAGTGATTTCACATGAGCCCCCATTTATAAATCCCCACGGACAAAATTTCTCACAAATTTCAGTGCTGGGAAGAGCTGTACTTTGAAGCACCTGGTTTGTTTTTATTTTATGGACACTATGCTTCCTGTAATGGAATATTTCTCTCTTTGCAGGAACTTATAGATCAGGCTTCTATTGTGGTGACATTATTTTTTAAATTAAGTTTTAAATTTATGACAGAAAATAATATTTAAAATCATTCCCATGATTCTATAGGACTAGAATCATGCTTTTATAAAATGAATAATAATCCCAAATTATCTTCTTTATAAATAGATTTTCATGTAGTTGTTTGAATAATTACTGTGAATGGAATGGGCAGAACACAAGCAGTATTCCTCTGTACCTTCTCTCTTACCTTTTGTCATTGATGACAGTTTTGAGGGCGTTTTCTAAATCTTCAGAAGTCATTTCCAGGACATTCAAGGACACTCCTGCTCCCCGGGTCTCTATGCGCTTTGCATTGTCCATCTGATCGCCGAACAGGGGCATCATCACCATTGGAACGCCGTTGCATATTCCTTCATAGATACCATGGGAGCCAGAATGTGTGATAAAGGCACGAGTCTTCGGGTGACCTGGGAAGCAAAGAGGGAGGGATGCTGGTGGTCAAGTCTCTGAGTGTCACATTCTGGCATCACTAAGTTGTGAAAGCACTCCATGCACTCAGGGCTGTCCACAGTGTCCCTTATAGAAGTTTGCAGAAGAGCCCTGACCAGTTTGGCTCAGTGGACAGAGCATCAGCCTGAGGACTCAAGGGTCCCAGGTTCAATTCCAATCAATGGTATGTACCTTGGTTGCAGGCACATCCCCAGTGGGAGGTGTGCAAGAGACAGCTGATTGATGTTTCTCTCTCATCGATGTTTCTAGCTCTCTGTCCCTCTCCCTTCTTCTCTGTAAAAAATGAAGAAGTTTGCAGAAGAGAATGTGGTTAAGATGCCTTGCTGGGTAAAAAGTGGTGTGGAATATGTTGGCCATAACATTTTCCAGCTAAATAATTCTTTAGAACGGCCGTATCTAAGCCACTTTCTTAATTTAACTTTGGTTTGACCTACACATCAAATCCTCTTCACATACCGAGCAGATCATTTTGTGGCAGCCACTTGACCAGGATTGTATTCTTTGCAAGATTCGATGGTCGAGTCCCAGTGTATCGCCACAGCACCTTACAGATGAGAAGAGGGTTTAAAGACCAGAATATGATTTTTTATAAAGACTGCTATAGTAGCTAGAAAGTAGAGTCTTCAGAAAGAGCATAACTGGGGGTGGGGGTGAAGGAGGTAGTGACTAAGAAGGCTCTGGGAGCTAGTAACATTTTGTGTGAATTTGTGAAATTCTGAGCTATATATTTATGATTTTTGTACTTTTCTGCACTCACAAGGGACAGTCTACTTAATAAATGATTGGAGGCAGAACTATAATTATACACCATTGTCCTAACTAACAGCTTTTTGGAGAAATATTCTTATTTAATATGAAGAAACAATGTTCTATTTATTTTATTTTTAAAATAGATTCTCCTTGAATCTCTTAGAGAAAATGAAACATCCAAGCGAAGTGGGCCATAGTTTAACAGAGTAGTTAAGAGTGGAATTGCAAAAAAAGAAGAACTTGGCATTCATAATTGGGAAGTGGCAGGGAAACCCTAGTCTAAAGTCCAACTCAGAGAATGAATTTGTAGCTGGAGGCCTGGGGTTACAGCTCTTATGAAGATAGAAAAGTTTAGCATCTCCTTACTGTCTGAGGTATTTTGCCCAAAGCTTCAGCAATTTCCATGGCTTTCTTCTCCGGAATCTCTGAGACCATTGAGCCCAAAGAGAAAACCACAATTCCATGTTCTCCAGAGGCATTTATATAGGCTTCAAACTCCTGGAACCAAAGAGAAATTCCCGGTTAATGTTTTCTTGTATTCTTTGGGTGACTCCATACATTAAGCTGCATCTCAGATACCTTCCTCCTAAGAATGTGATGAAAGGGGTGTGTGTGTGTGTGTGTATGTGTGTGTGTGTGTGTGTGTGTGTGTGTGTGTAAGCTTTCTATGGATTCTAAAACTCTTGCACTGCCCCTTTAAGAAAATCTATAGTAAAGGTCTATATTGTTTTTCAAGGCTTCTGGAATATTCTTTGTATGGAGGAAGAATGAATAGAGTAAAAGCACAAAGTTACAGAGTGTTAAGAATTAGGCTTACAAGGGAAAAACAATTAGAAGACAATCTTTAACAATGCTTGCCTCCGCATAGCTTCTAGCAGAGTCTTTCACACGGCAGCCAGCTGTTTGAATGATTAAATATCATATTCATGTCAACTCAGTGCTGAAAGGTAACCAGTCAGCCCTGCTTTTTCACCTTTCCTGGGGAAGAGCTTTCTAAAGAGTGCAAATCAACTTTCCTGCTTTAGCAAGAAGACTAAGCAGAAATATGTTGGACCCTAGCTTTGCTATAAGCTCTTCTGTAGGTCTAAGAGATACAAAGTGAAGGACAAGAACCCTGACCAGTTGTGCACCAGTGATCTGAGCCCCTTCCGTGCAGTTCAAAAAACAGCAGGGCCTAGGAGTAAACCTTGGTTACCAAAGCCACCGTGGGAAGGATGAACAGGCACGAAGTCCCAACCCACCCAGCAAAGGACTCTCATTGACCGCTCATGTCCTGTCCCAGGAGCTGATTTCTTATAGCAACGTGTCCATCACTGTCATCAAAGGAAGGTCACACCTACAGGGTCACTCCACTATCTCCAGCAAAGGAAACTGTTTGTGTGTATAGGGGTGAGGGACAGTGATGGCAGAGGTTCCCACCTAGTAAATTGATGATGGATTACAGCCTATCAAAGACCTATCCCTGAAATAATGTGGAACAGATTTTAGAGATGGGAGTCAAACAAAAGCTCTGAAAGAATGCAACAGTCAGAAGAACAGCCAAGGAACTTTTATGCATGCATTTAAGCATAACCAATGGACGCAGAACACTGAGGGGTAGGGGAGGCGGGGGGAAGGGCAGGGGAAAAAAAAGATATATGTACCAATATTTGTCAAACTGTATGTAATAAAAAAAATAATAACAATAATAAAGAATAAAAAAAAAAGAACAGCAAAATGAACTGGAGATAAGAATGGTGGCCATGTCTCCAGAAAGAGAGTAAGGGAGCCCCTAGATTCAACCCTTGGCAATAATCTCCACTCAAATTGATCTGTGCCCAACCTTCAAAGCCAACTCCAGCTTTCAGCAAACACACACACACACAAAGGTACACATACACATGCACATACCTGCACCCACATACATGGAAGGGTACACATGCCACACTTACAGTGGCAATTCACTTAGAGGAAACAGAGCAAGGCATAAATAAGGTAATTCGCCCCCCCCCAACTGTAGGTTATTAATGATCTAATCAACCCCCTGAGAATCTCCAAATGGTTTTATATGTCTCCAAAGAATGCCAAGGGCATTGGTGAGATTGTGTGATGTAGCAGGGTTTTCCTAAAACTGAGGGTTAAAACTTATTTAGACCAGGACATTGGGCACCTAGATGTGAGATGGAGGAGACTTCTGACAGTGCTCAGCACACACAGTGTTCAGAGGCTCCTGCCAAGCTTGATTCAGAGCATGACCAGTAAGAACACTGAGCAACCTTCCTCCAAGGACACCCACTGGCTAGTCCCCAGACTCTGTTCCAGGCCTCTGGCTCCAAACACTTTATCTCAGACTATGCCACTGGTCTCATCTGAAAAGTCAAGGAGGCCAGCATCATCCTCGCCACCACCAGGCTGTATTTTTGCTTTGCAGCAAGAACATCCTAAAGATGTTTTTTCCAAGGTTCTTCCTCCTTAAAAGATGTACCATAGCCCTCATTCCTGTAGAGATACAGCTCAGCTCCGAGCAATCATTACCTTCACTCCTGAATGAAACCACTCTTGTCTAGAAAGAGACTAATCTAATTTCCCTCCTTGCAAACCCTTGCACACTCACTCTGCAACCAGAGGGGTGTTCTTACATTAATGGAACCTGTAGGGCCATGAACACCCAAGTTAAATTTCATCACTGCCTGGAGTTTAAATGGCATGTAAGTTCATTGACAGATCACAAAGGCCAACTACACAGATTGTGTTATCATGGCCACATCTGTTCTAGACCAGCTCTTATGGGATTCGATAGGTTTTGCCAAGTACGAGGCCCACCCCGTACTTGCCAAAACTTCCTCTAAACCTTGCTGCAATTTCACAGACTCTGGAATAGCCAAAGAGTGGAGCAACATGTTTGTTAACTGAAAATAACCCTTGATTCCCTCACCCCTGATCACCTTCCAAAGAAAACGGGGCCACTGCTGAAGTGAAAGTACTTACTGACTCCAAAGGAGCCTTTAAACTAGTTCCTTACTTTGGCTGAGAGTTTCGTATTTTTAGTTCCAGGCTTTTATTAGATTTTTTTCCCTTCCAAAATGTCTTTTGTCTTGTAAGAACCCTTAAAAGCACTTAGCATATTGGAAACATGTCACTTTATCATTATTCATTCAGACTCACCTGCAAATGCCAGTCTTTCTTCTCCTCACCATCTTCAAGTCTCTATTCTTACTTATTTTCTGGTAGTTATTTCCCCCAGACCCAAAATACATATATGAATATCATCTCGGAATCTCTACATGTTCATAAAGACAGTCCCTCACCCTGAGAGGGGAATGACATCTTGGAATTCTTGCATTCTATTCCTTTGCTCTCAGTGCTGTTCTACCATCTTTTGTCTTTCAGACATTCCAAAGATATGTCCAATGCCAAGCTGTACTTGCTCTGAGGATTCTCTTTATTGAACAAAGGTTTTATCTTTACTCTTGGAGCTCAGGACTTTTATCAAGAGCATTGATAATAAGACAATATCCTGTAGAGGAATGGAAGTGTAGAGTATGTAGACCCCGAGGAAGACAATACCTACTGAGAAAGGCTCCAGGTGGCTAACTGGGCTCAAATTTACGAAGAGCCTAGCAGCTGTTTCTAAACAGGGCCCTCTCATGCAAACCTTGATTCAGGAAGAAGCCTGCACTAAGCTGCCTGCCTCCCACACTGAACTGCCTGCTTGCGCAGTGTTTCTGGAATCCCATTTCAGCCTGTAGAACGGAGACTTTCCCTGTCCAATTGAAGCTGCGCAAGTAAATGCCCCCTCATCAACGTCTTTACCTATGGAGAGGCTCCATTCTGACCATTCAGGACAGTGATTTTTGGACTATTCAAACCACAAGGATTTGGATTCCTCATTTGCATGAGGACAGACCAATCTGGGGCCAGGCACAGGACTTCTATATATGTCAGCTCCCCTCTGGCTCAGAAAATGTATTTTCCCTTTCCACCAAAGACTGAAAAAGCAGACTGCGTCTCTTCCTCACCTCCTCCCAAAGACTTCTCCCCAGAGCAGAGCAGGGCAACAGAGCAGAACAAAGCAGAGAGAGCAGAGTAGAACTGCCTAGCTAGAGAGGGGCCTTATCCGAGGTCCTCCTTGCAGCCCTGCTGTTTCCTAATCGAGCTATAACACTATTGAGCTACTCCACAGCCGTGCTGTTCCACAGCCCTGCTGTATCACAACTGAGCTGTCTGCACTGCCCCGATTAAAGGCCAGGGAGCCCTATACACTTTTGTTCTCTGCAAGGAGGCCTGAACCCAGAGCTCTTGGCAAATTGCATTTAACCCTTACTGCCTCTCATTGATGATAATCCACCGGAACTCACAGAATAAAATGCCCCAGCTATACTTTCCTAAAGCCTCAGATCCAAAGGAAAACCCGAGAAGATGATCCCAAAGACAGATACAAATTACAACTCACCTAGGAAACTTAAAGTTAACTAGAAGTTAACTTCCCCTTGAAGTTAGCTAGAAGTTAACACAAGAGGGCATTTGAAACTAGGCATGCTCATTCAGGGTCTATCTGTGATAAGTTCATTTATCCAAACTACTTGTGAGATTATAGGCTTGTCAAGTTCCCACTCAAATTACACACCTGGGTTAATGGTTTTTTGTTAGCGCAGTTGATCCCACCAATAAAAACCATATTGGGCATGATGGGCCTGGGGGGAAGCTTCACAAAGTCCGTTCTAAAAAGCCAGATAGATGCAGAGCTCATAAGGTCCTTGACAGTCACATCTTTCTGAAGGACTTCCGAAGCCAGTAGCCCATACGGTGAATAAACCACACTGCACATAAAGTTCTCTGTCAAGGCGATGAGCATGTTCTTCACCCGCTGCAGGAAGGTCATGTGATCTGAGTTCAATGACAGAGTCCTGGGCACGTAGGACGGTGGATTGGGGCACTGGGTACCCTGATAGTCCAGACTGCATGGCAGCGCGTTCAAGAAGAACACGACAGGCAGAGCCAGGTACGAGGCCACGATAGGGCCGCAAGGAAGGAAAGGGTCTGTCAACACAGCATCGAAGCTGCTTTTGGCCAGGGAGGTCATCAGCTCCTTGTTGTGCAGTAGATGGGAGCACCCCGACAATAACAGAGCCGAGTCCTCTTTGACCTTCTTGTAAGTTTTGATCAGACGCTGCAAGAAAGACTGCTTCTCAAATGCATTGTGCCCAAGGTCAATAAAAGATGCTGCCAAGTCCTCCCTTCGGAATGGCACAGGGTAGGTCTTTAAGGTGTAAAACGCTCCTTCTCTAATGTGCATCGAGGCTTCAGGCGCCAAGACCACGATGTCATGCCCCCTCTGCTGCAGCTGTTGGATGACGCCGCTAAAGCTTAGCCAGTGGCTGCCATCCATAGGGATCAACAACAGCTTCCCACCCTGGGACACAGTCAAGCTGAGCGCACACAGCAGCAGGCCCAGGACAAGCGGACGTGGGCCCCAGGACCCGACCGCCATGGTGCGCCTGCCTTTGCTACCAAGACTGGTGTCTGCCTGAGGTTTGTCCTCTCCCGTTTACAGGTTCCAAGAACCAATCTATACAGCCAGTTAATGTTTGATTTTTGTTCCATGACTAGAGCTGTCCTCAGTGAAAGATAGTAGGAAATATAATTTGAGCAATAAAAAGGTTTCTTAATAGGCGACAACAGTTTTATAACTGGCTGAAATTCTTTATCAGCTGCTCAGATCACATTCTGGTGTGAACAGAGAAAGCGAAGCCTCTCCAGCACCTCTTACCCCATTCAGTGGGCATTTCCCAGGACCAAGCGATTGTTGCCTGGGAGGAAAAATGCTATGTGGTGAAAAGGAGACTTCTCTCCAGAAGTGAAAGAGAAAGCTGACTATGGCTTTTAGCAAGAAAAGAAAATGACGTTGCAAGCCCACCTTCGTCCCATGGAAACTTTAAGAATGTCCTCCTCCACAGCTCAATCATCTTTGATTCATTCATCCGAAAGTACTTATTGAGTCCAGCACAGCGCTGGGCCTGGAGCCTGCAGCAGAGATCCCCAAACATGAGTCTCCCGCCTACTCTGTCAAGAGTGACAGATTAACAATTTAAACATCTAAACAGACACATGAGAGGTTGTGAAAAGACTAAGGAGGAGTCCGTTGCTGATGGGGTAGAGAGTGGCAGGAAAGGAGAGCCCCTTGAGTACATGGGTACAGAAGGCCTGTTGCAAGACAGATCTGTATTTATTTGGAGAGGCAGTGAGAACAACTCTGTATATAAAAGGCTAATATAGATAAAAATAAAACTGAAATTATACTCCTCACACAGGCCCAGGGGCCAGGGAAAGGAAGATACTTTGGGAAATTCTGATAACCTTGTTGAAGCAAAGGGAAGAGGTGAACAAAAATAATATGTATTTATTGAGCATGTACCATGTGCCACATAAGGTGCCAAGCACTTTACAACACATCTTCTGTAATCCTCTAGAATTACAGAAGATGTAAAGGCAGATACTATTATTCCCATTTTACAAACAAAGGCACTGAGGCTCAGAGAGACAAAGTCACTTGCCATAATCCTGCATTTCCTAAGCAGCAGAGCTGAGACCCAGGCTGTGATGGCCGGACTCTAGAGACCTGTTCTTTTTTCTTTTTTAGATTAGAACTATATATTATATATTTATTAGTATTTCATTACTTAGTTTTACCTATCAAATTGAGATCATAATTCTTTTTAATATATTTCTTATTGATTTCAGAGAGGAAGGGAGAAGAAGAGGGAGCTGGAAACATCAATGATGAGAGAGAATCATTGATCAGCTGCCTCCTGCACACCACACACTGGGAATCAAGCCTGCAGCCGGGCATATGCCCTGACCTGGAATCAAACCATGACCTCCTGGTTCATAGGTCAACAGTCAACCACTGAGCCATGCCAACTGGGCCATAATAATCATTAAATGATGATTAAAAGGTGTCCATCATAAAATATCAGTGAGTTACTATGCACACCACAAAGCTCTATTTTGATGATTATTTATATTATTAGTTATAGAATTTCTGACAAGAAATATATTTGAATCATTTCATTTAAGGAAGTGTTTATAAGTATATCTGATTTTGCCCTAACTGGTTTGGCTCAGTGGATAGAGTGTCGACCTACAGACTGAAGGGTCCTGGGTTCAATTCTGGTCAAGGGCATGTACTTTGGTTGCGGGCACATTCCCAGTAGGTGGTGTGCAGGAGACAGTTGATCAATGTTTCTCTCTCATCGATGTTTCTAGCTCTCTATCCCTCTCCCTTCCTCCCTATAAAAAAATCAATAAAATATATTTAAAAAAAAATAAGTATACGTGATTCTATCTACGGAAATACCAACATTCAATGAAGAGTAAGATTATTATGTACTCAAGAAGTATGGAAATCATAATAATATTCTCTCTTTTTACCTGATTAAAGAAAAGTATAGACACTATAACTTATATACTATTAAATGTTTTTCTGGTCAGAAATAGTTTAATAAATACAAAATGAAATTTAGAAGATAAAATATGTACAGATCACTGAATGCACATATTTGTTTTGCATATACATCAACAATGTAAAGTGCAAATATGTGTGTCATTGGGCTCAGATCATCCAGAAATAAATATATTTACATGGAAATTTTTACTTATGTGTATGTAGAGACCCTGCTCTTAACCACAATTCCCACTAACCTCCATTAATGCCCAGATATTAGTATATAAGGCCATGATTGAACTTTACAACCAACCAGAAGTCAGAAGTAAAACTGTGATCCTCACACTCATTACCTAATTGATATAAATGGAGAGAAGGCAGAGGGCAGGACTTTGGGACCAAGTAGAATGTGCTCACACAGCAATACCCAGTACTAGCTGGTGCCCCAAAACAGCAAGTGAAGGGTCAGGGAACAAATGTGGTCATTGCCTAATAGAAATGCCCCTTCGGCAGAAAGGGCAAATTGGAGTGCAGATAGAACTGAGTATCTCATTCTTTCCTTTGTGGATTCATTGCTGTTCTATACAATCCAAGGATGAAAACACAGAGCCCAAAATTTTGACCATGAACAACAGTGACCACCCATACTTGGGGGATCTGTTAGAAAAATCATTAAATGTGTAACTTTAAAGCATTGGGGTCTTGTGGGGCATGTTCTCATTCTGGTACTTAGAGTAGGTACTTAGAATCCCTTTTCCGTGTACCACCATCCTTCCTCCACCAACCTCCAGTTTTGTATGTGCTTACATGAGTGCACATGTTTGTATACCCACATGCACATGCACTCTGAAGCTCCTTTGTTCCTCAAGCCCTCTCCATTATCCGGAACCAAGATTCTGGGTGAGGAGAAAAGAGGGAGCAATGCCTTGGCTCATTGGTGTGGCTTTATCTGCAATTCTGAAATGTGTACTCCAGTTTCAACGTTAAGAGCAATAATTCTCCTGAGATCTCAATGTCATGAGAGTTCATCTGAGATTACATGGAGCCAAAGGGCGGTGAACACAGTCACCACTATACCGATTTTATGACTTCCCTGCATCATGAAGCACCTCAGAACTTTGGGAGGCCTTTGTCTACCTACATGGTTTGGGGCCCAACTCTGCCCATCCCTAGGGCATATTGTTTACTAACAAGAATAGCAGGCAATGCACATTCACTCTCAAGAATTACAACCAAGAACCACTACAAAGCAATCCAGTAAAGCCTCTGCCCTAGAACCTGAGCAGACCTGACACACAAACCCATTGCTAGTTCTCCCGTTCACCGAATATTTATGTGAAGTGTTGGCCCTATGGGCACTATGCTAGGAACTGGCACCAGAAAACCAAGTTAGAAATAGTTGGTGCTTTTGAGGAGGACTCCAGTGCACAAACAACCAGGCAATTACAAGGGCAGGGGGAGCATGAGGGCCAAGGAAACACAGAGCAGGGCAGAGATGTGGTCTTGCTCTTACAGAATAGGTTGTCTGCGAGAGAGTTCCTGGAATCCACTAGAAGATGATTTCTCTTTAAGCTGAAGCCAGTAGTTAAGAGACCCAACATTACACCCACTCCTAGCTCTTTTAATGGAATCAGATTGGAGCTATTTGTTGAAGCTCCTAAAGTAAAGGAGCTGCATAAACAAGTCCATTGCCTCTAAATATTCTATGAGACCTTCCAGGGGAAGCAAATTGGTCTTCCTTGAATCTCTGTAGCATTTTGTTTTATTCTGCCTTGTGTTCTTTAGCAGTTTCCATATCTTCTCTGCTACTTGTGTATGTGCCTACCTATTTATCCATCTATATTGCTTACAGGTAGGATTTCAGCATCAGCTTTAGAATCACTCTTTTGCTCAGGTGCCAGTCCATGGTTTTGCAGACCTTCAGCACTCAGTAAATGTTTCTGTGTAGATGTGACTTCCCTTCTCCCTTTTCTCTAGGCCCCATATCCAAGTAAGAAAGTACTGAATCCAGATAATTCTGCCACTGCCTCTCAGACCTAGCTGCAATGGTCCTGTTTCAGGGCTTCAGGACCTATCTGTGCCTTCTGATTCCATGCTTTTGCATGGTCCCATGCCACCACCACCTCTGAAATCTTGGTCAACAGCTTCAGGATCCAGAATAAAATTCACACTCCTCAGCCTTGGCCTCAGAACTGGGAATGGACCCAGCCTACCTGTCCAAGCTCATTGCTCCTCTCAAGCTCTTCCACTTGACCTCTCCCTCTGCCTCTTTCCCTGCAGCCATTCTGGATCACTTGCTCTTCCACAAATATGCTTTGTAATTTCCCACATTGCTTTGTTCACATTGACTTCTACTCCCAAGCAGCTTCTTATTACTGTTCATTCCATATGTTTATTAAGTGCCAGGTCCAGGCTTTATATTTAGTCTTTCAAAGTTAGCAGTTTATTCTGGTGATATAGCACACACACCCTTTTAAATCTACTACCCTTTATGATGAAACTAGAGGCCCAGTGCACGAGATTTGTGCACTGGGGTGGGGACAGGGTTCCCTCACCTGGCCTGTGCCCTCTCACAGTTCCTCTGGATGTGGAGAATGGGCCTAAGCCATCAGCCAGACATCCTTAGTGCTGCTGCGGAGATGGGAGAGGCTCCTGCTACCGCTGCTATGCTCACCAAGGCTTCTGGTTGAATGGTGCTCACCTTATGGGAATGCACTGTCCACAAGGGGGCAGCTCCTGCGTTGAATGTCTGCCCCCTGGTGGTCAGTGTGTGTCATAGTGACCAGTCATTCAGCCATTTGGTCAATTTGCATATTAGCCTTTTATTATCTAGGGTATTAGAGAGTTCATTGGTTAATCATTTTCCTCTTAGAACTAAGTGACCTTTGTTGGTGTTACCTCCCCATTTATCAAAGCAAAAAAAAAAATATAGGGTCAGAGAGAGAATGAGAAAGTGGAGAGAAATCAGATGTCAAGAAAGGCCAAAAATAAAATCTTGGTTGTGTTATAGCGTTTTAGTGGAAATAATCATTGCATGCCAAGTTTAGACACATCGCTATAAATGCAGCCAGCAAGCTTCAATCATTTTGATATTGCTATGGGCCAGGGCACCATGGGAATCCCAAAAAAATTTTCAGGGGAATTTTGCAAAGTTAAACTGTTTCCATAATCATGATATTAGACTTTTCCACTCTCATTCTCTCTTAAGTGTACGAGTGGCTTCAGGACGTGTGATACAGCAAAAGATTGAATGCGGAAGCAGATATAAGAATCAAGCTCTCTTTGACTAAACCGGAGAGATGCAAAAAAAAAAAAAATGTAAAATGACGCCATTCTTCACTAAATCTTGCTTTGAAAAAGTATTTTTCCATAAAAATGTGACTTATGAGACTGTGTAATGCGTTTATTGTTATTAAGTTGATTAATGAATTGTTTTATTGTTTTAATTTCTAGTGGAGTATGGCTAGATTGAACCCACATAAACAAAAGCCAACGAGTCCTGAGGCCAAAAAGTTGAATGGGTGTCTAGGCAAACTCTATGACTGTTCTTGAGCCCAGGCTCACACTAAAAAATTCACTCCCACTTTGACAAAAGTGTTCTCCACAAGCTGAGTTCCTGTTTTTTGTCCCCTATTTGGAGATTACAACTCAACTGGTGGGGGGGGGGGGGGGGGGGGGGGGGGGGGCGGGGGGCGGAGCCTAAGTGGGCGGGGCCTCGACACCACAGGAAAACGTCACAGAGCGCCTTGTAGGGCTTGGGAGAGGCCTAGCACTGCCTTCTGGGATGTGGCCTGGACCAATCAGATGCGGGTTACGTCACAAGGGGCACACCTCCCCTCGCCCGGCACTGGGCTTGCGCCCTGGGACACCAGGCGCGCGCTGCCTGTTTGGCCCGTGGCCCGTGGCCGTGGCCGTGGCCGTGGCCGGCCGTCCAACATGGTGGACTACTACGAGGTGCTGGGCGTGCCCCGCCAGGCCTCCTCCGACGCCATCAAGAAGGCCTACCGCAAGCTGGCGCTCAGGTGGCACCCTGACAAGAACCCCGAGAACAAGGAGGAGGCGGAGAGGCGGTTCAAACAAGTGGCCCAGGCGTACGAGGTGTTGTCGGACTCCAAGAAAAGAGACGTCTACGACCGCTGCGGCGAGGCGGGCGTGGAGGAGGCCCCCGGGCCCTTCGAGGACCCCTTCGAGTGTGTCTTCACCTTCCGCGACCCGGTCGAGGTCTTCAGGGAGTTCTTTGGCAGCCGGGACCCGTTTTCGTTCGACTTGTTCAGAGACCCGTTTGATAACATTCTGGGAGGTCGGAGAAGCAGAAGCAGAGGCTCCTCGACCCTGTTCCCCACCTTCAATGAATTTCCAGCCTTCGGTGGTTTTTCGTCTTTTGATACAGGATTTCACTCCTTCGCTTCCCTGGGGAATGGGGGCCTGTCTTCCTTCTCCACGTCTTGTGGTGGTAGTGGTGGGGTGAGCAACTTCAAATCCGTGTCAACTTCCACCGAAATCGTTAATGGCAAGAAAACCACCACCAAGAGAATTGTCGAGAACGGCCAAGAGAGGGTGGAAGTGGAACAAGACGGCGAGTTGAAGTCCCTGATCATTAACGGCAAAGAGCAGTTGCTGCACATTGACAGCAAGTAACTCCAGTCCACGTTTCACTGAAAGCTCGTTGGGAGGAATAGCAGGGCATTTTTTTGGAGATTGCAAGTGAGCTCTACTTTCAAAATAACTGTACTCAGCACTTTATAAACGGTACAATGCCTATGCCTATTTGTTCTTATTGTTAGGACCAACGCTAATGGGACTTCTCTTTGCTTCTCTTTAAAACTGTTGCAAATGTCTGCATACACTTTGCTACTTATTAGCAGTCCTGAGGCTGACGGTGTTCATTTCACGCTAAGACAAAATGTTCATCACAGCACCTAGAATGTTGCCTTTCCAAATTTTGAAATGTCAGCCAGGCAGTTTGCTCTGAAGCTAACACTGCCAAGTTACAATGACTTGCTTCTTTTTTTTTTAGCACATAGTAGTGAGATATGAATATAATAATAATAATACCTCTGCTTAAATTAAAGGTGGTTTTTAGATCTATATGCATGCTGGTAGTAATTAACTCTTCGTAAGAGTTAATTGTTGAAATATAATGTTAAGCCTAGGCTTTTGAAAAGCAGATAAACATGGCAAAGTGGATGTATTCGTTTCCTAAAGGTGCTATAACAAATTAGCACAAAGGTGATGGCTTTTAAAAAAATCCACATTAGAGACTTCAGGTCAGGAGTCTGAAATCAGTTTCATTGAACTTAAATCACTATTGGCAGTGATCAGAAGGGTACATAGTTTCATGGTAGATATGCCAATTAAGGGGTGACAATTACCACTCTGAAGAGGAACAAAATAAGGGCATTTGTATCTACACAACTGGTTAAAGTAAGTCCCCATTGTTCAGTGCCAGGGAAGTCTGCCATTGGATCCAGCAAAAGGCTGGCATACCAGGGTCATTCATAGGTCATGGATCTTTAGCGGCGCCAACTTGTTCTAATAGTTGAGGGTAAACGCAGCATTGAGTTTTGATATATCCTGGATTGGTGCTCCTAAGTGGGAAGTTTCTCTTTTACAGAAATATAAAGTATTTTGTTTAAATAACTTTCAAAATTGAAAATCTCTTAAGATTTCGGGGCTCAAAAAAAAAATCACACTGCTATCGATAACCTGTATGTCAATATTCATCTTTTATTGAAGAGTTTGAGTGGACTTTCAGATCAGAGAAGAAGGCATTTCCTCTGTTGTAAAGATAACCTTCTCAAGGTGAGTCCCCTCCATGACATCACCAGCACCTTCCCACAGAGCACACCAGGCAGGGAGAGACATGTTCCTATGAGCCCAAACCACCCAGAGACGGTGGCCACCTCAGCAGAATCCAAACAGCCAAACACTTCCTGGAAGCATTAAAGGTTCAGTCCTCTACCCCTGTAAATCTTCTGTCTCCAAACAGGAAGAGAGACCTTTCTCATCTTGGAAAATCATTCACCCAACTGCTTACCACTCTAGGAATTTCCAATTCCACTTTCTCATCTTGCTTTATCAATGAACACACAGTCCTTTCATTTCCTCTGCCTCCGCACTCCTTTAAACCCTTTCAGTATAACTTCAGTGACCAGCAATCTAGTGTGGCTACACTCTAGAAGTTGTCAGTGGCCTCATTAATGAAATACCCTGTTCATCTTTGTTCCCACTAAGCTGAATTTTGGACTTTTTAGTAACTTATAGAACTCTTCCTCCTACTAATAGGCAGCTTGTAGTATACCCAATCAGAAATAAACAGTTGCAGTGGAGTTCTCTAAGGGGACCTCATTTTTTTTCCACTTAGAGAATAAGAATATTTCTGTAAGACCAGGGAGAGTGCTTCATTTGACATACATACATTTGACATACCTACATTTGACAAAATTCAGAGGAATTCTTTACCTTGGAGCTTTATGAAAAAATTATTTGTTGAAAATAAGTACATTCATATCATTGAGGGGGGACAATAACTTACTTGAAGTAAGCAAAAAAAATAAAAATTTTGAATGCACATCCAAAGCAAAAAAAACCCCACAATTGATGATGCAGAAAGTAAAATCAGTGATACAAACATACTCTTTCAGAGATACTCTCCCATGATGCATCAGAAAAATAGAGGAGATAAACTGGGAGAGTAAGATGATAGTGACAGAGAATGGAAAATATAAATCTGTGGATGACAGGCATTCCCAAAGAAACCAGAACAAAAATTGCAAAATTTAAAAGAAAACTTGAAAGTTTTCAATAAAATCTGGTTTTAACTTTAGACTTACCATACATAGTAGGCACAAAAATGGCCCTATAAATCTGTCCACTTCTAATCTCTGGAACCTGCAGATATGTCACCTGACATGGCAAAAGGACTTTGCATGTATGATTAAGTCAATGCTCTTGAGATAGGGCAATTATCTTGGATTATCTGGGTAAAATGTAATCACAAGGGTGCCTATCAGTGAAAGAGGGAGGTAGGAGAGCAGAGATTTGAAGATTCTACACTGCAATTACATGGAAATGGAAAAGTGACAGAGAATTCCCAAAGTAACAACAAACACTTGTTTTAAAAAAGGAAACAATGCAAAAAAAAATGAATTTACACTAAGTAGAATAAAATCATATATATACAGTCCTCGGGTTATGTGAGAGACCCATTCCTATGGCGCGATGTAACTTGATTTTTGACGTAAGTCGGAATCCACCTACGTAAGCATCTACGTCACTCACATGGAGCACATACACAGCAGTAAAGAAGTGAAACAGTAAAAAAAAAAATTAAAGATAACAATTTTTAGCCTTGTGGTAAATAAATAATAAAAAACATAAAGCACATATGTAGATATGTCGAAATGATGGAACTTTTTTATATATAAATATTGTAAATGAAAAGCGTTCTAGAGATTAGTTGTACAACTATGGGAGGTGCTTAGCAGTACTGCACTGTACACTTCAAAATGGTTAAGATGGTAAATCTTATCTTAGGTGTATTTTACCACAATTTAAAAAATTGCGAAGGCCAACTGTGAAGAAAAAACAGTAATAAGGCTATGTGTACCAATCTTGCAACTATAGAATAAGCAAAAACTATTAAAATTCCAAATAGAAACTGAGCAAAATTTAATTAAATAGGGAATAGTTTAAGACATCTTTTTCAGAATTGGGCATGTGTTTGTTTGTTTGTTTTAATATATTTTATTGATTTTTTACAGAGAGGAAGGGAGAGAGAGAGTTAGAAGCATTGTTGACAGAGAAACATCGGCTGCCTCGTGCATACTCCCCATTGGGGATGTACCCGAAACCAAGGTACATGCCCTTGACTGGAATCGAACCTGGGACCCTTCAGTCCACAGGCCGACGCTCTGTCCACTGAGCCAAACCGGTCAGGGCTTGGGCATGTTTTATTAATAGAAAAATTTAAAATATAAATTTTAGGTATTTCTATGGAACATTTACAAATATTGATCATACTAGGGCCCGGTGCACAAAAATTTGTGCACTCGGGGTGGAGGGAGTCCCTCAGCCCGGCCTGTGCCCTCTGACAGTCTGGGACCCCTCAGTGGATGTCCTATGATGGCCCCAGTCTGCCAGGCGCCTTTTGTGTGTGTGTGTGTGTGTGTGTG